>CM073736.1:57124996-57377598 GCA_037113605.1 Calophaca sinica
AAAACTAACTCATACATATTTTATAAATATGACCAAACTAAAATCAATTACTCTGATTGGAGCTCAATGGAACTCACAATGGACAAACATCAAACAATGTTGTGGGGGGTAGGGGGCAGCATCCAACCTCTTTCAGTCAAACCCATTATAATATTATAATAATCTATTCAACAGTAATTTATTTCAAGAATTAGAACATTAAATCCTAGCACACTCTAAGGGAGGTTTTAAAGGGGAATCTATGTTACCTATTGATCCTTAGAAGCTTTAGGGTGAAAACTCCTAATTTCTAAATTTGAACCCTAGCCATCATCCATTGAAGTTGGTTCTCAAGCTTCAATCTTCATCTCTTTTCTTCAATCTACCATTTTTTGAGTCTTGTTCATCTTCTCCATCAAGCAAAACCCACATGCAAGCCCTCTTCCTTAGTTGTTCCTTGCCCTAACCTGCTAATCTTCTTCCTCCAAGCTTTAATGGAGGTGAAGCCTCCTCCTTTTTCTTTCCATTTCATCTTCCTTCGAGCTCACTCTCTCCCTGATTCTCTCTCTCGTTCGTTTTCTCTCTCTCTCTGTGCTGTCTCTCCCTCTCCTTCCTTCTCCCTCGTCCGTGTGATCCTTCCTTCCTTCCCTTCTTCTCTCTTCTTTCCTTTCTTTTCTTTCTCATTTTTCCTTCTTTCTTCTTTTTCTTCTCTTTTCTTTTTCAGCTTAATTCTCACGTTGGAGGGAGTAAATGAGAGAGTTGGAGGGTGCTTAGGTGGAATAGAGGGATATTAGGTGTATGGTGGGACATAGGCCAAGATTTAATAAAAATAGGCCAACAAATCCTTATCTAACCTTATTAATTTATCCTTTGGTCCTCATAGGAATCTTAGGTAAATTAATAAATTAAACTACTCATCAATAATTAGTCCCTAATTTCCTTAATCCTAGGGTAATTTTGTTATTTTACCCCTAAGATCCAAATTTGTTTTAAAATACCAATTTAAAAGAAATTTAAGATGTTACAAAACTCTATTCAAAAGAAATACATTTCAAACTTAAGCTCATCAATAATAAACCAACACTAATTGTAAGGGGAGATAATGTGATTTGAGTAAGGAAGGATGCTTGAACCTCCATCAATTTTAATTCTTCCACATTCCCTACTTATGCATTACAAAGCTTAACTTGATACTTTACTCATCAATAATTCATAATCAAACAATATAATCCTTAAACATCATGCTTTGAAGGTGACATACACTTCAATCAAACCATAGCACTAACTATGACCACAATATACATAAATCTAATTAATCTTGAAAGATTAAAAACAAGTCCATGAGCCAATCTAAAGGCTCATGGTTCCTAATACAAAATTGACAAGAATACTCTTTGAAGACATATCACAAACACCCTAAAGGCACACAAGCCATACCAAGACAACATAAATAGGGGTTCTTTCAACAACCCCAAATCATCAAAATTCGCATCAAGGTCAAGAAATAACAACCAAGACATGATATGAAAGTAATCAACCTGATAATGGGTTTTTAAATGTTCCTAACCTCTTCCTTTTCCTTTCTTTCTTCTCTCCTTTGCTTGAGCTCCATCTCTGTCCCTCGAGCTCCCTCTCTGCCCGATCTCTCTCTTGGTCTGTGTCGCTCTCTCTCTCTCTCTCTCGTTCTGCAGCAAGGTGGTACGCCACCCTTCCTCCTCCTCGCTGCGTCACAGCTGCGCCGGAGCAGCCACTGCTCCTCCCCTCTCCTCTTCTTCATCATCATCGCGGCCTCTCTCTTTCCCTTTCTCTTCTTCTCCTTTCTTTCTGTTCTCTTCTTTCCTTTTCTTTTTTCTGCTTCTGTTTGAAATAAAAGGGAGGGGAAGAGAGATTGAGAGAGTGCTAAGGTGGAATTAAGTGAAATAGGGTGTATGGTGCGGCAATGGTGTGGATTTTTACTAAAATAGGACTTATAGGTCTCTTTCTAAATTCCTTAATTATTCTTAGGTCCTTAATTAAACATTGGGTAATTTAATCCATAAAAATTACACAATAATAATTAGTCCCACATTTCCTAAATCCTTGGGTAAAATTACCACTTTACCCCTAAGATCCAAATTTATTTTAAAGTACTAATTTAAAGAAAATTTAGGATGTTACAATTTCAGTCGCTGTGTATTTTTAATTGCACTTTTGGTCCCACAAATCATGGATTATGCACTTTTGGTCCCAAAAATCTTGGATTTTGGGAAGGTGTAGGACCCAAAGTGCAAAAAAATTCATGATTTTGTGAGACCAAAAGTGTATTTAAAAAGTATGGGGATCAAAATCGCCAAATTGAGAAAGTTGGGGGCCAAAAATGCAATTAAACCTTTTTTAAAATAGTATATTTATAAAATTCAAAATTTATTATCTCGCACATCCGTGTGTAGCACGATAGTGATATTTTAAATGAAGTGCTTAGGTCACTCTAAATTCTATTAGTTTGTATAAATTGATATGTTTAATTTAATTTATATATATGTATATATAATTACATAATTATATATACAAGCAACCAAAACAAATGTATAGAATTTTATTTTTCATTTTTTTAGATTAATTGACCAAAAACATTTTCAATTTTCATATACAACTTAAAACCAAGAACCAGCATGTTAGAATCATTTCGTCAAAAAAAAAAAAAGAAAGAAAGGTTGGAATCATGAATGCTTGAGTCTAAACCAAAAGTCTATATTTTTTTTTGAATCAATACGTGTATTGGCAAAACTAAACAACATTAATCTCAAAAAAAAACTAACAAACATTAATATGTTTTGACTATGTGTCAAAAACCTATTTGGTACACATTAATCTGATGAAGTAGTAATCGATAATTAAATTAAATTAAATTTAGATACCTACTTTAAGTAGGATAAATCCCTAAACTACCTAGAAACAGAAAATCAACGTAAATATTAATTTCTAAATACTAATAAAAACATTATAATTCTCCATTGGATAAGTCTAATCACTCCTCTGGCCTAGGAGGGCGATTATGATCCAAAGGTCGAGCATTAAGAGAATGGTTCAAGTCAAAAGATTGACGCTGAGCATTTGGTTGTTGACGCTGAGCAATTGGAGGTTGATGTTGAGCATTTGGAGGTTGACGTCACACGTTTGGATTTGGTGGTGGCTGTTCGCTGGATTCTAATATCGAATTCGGATGACGTTGTTCAATAACATGCACTGCTAAAGCCTATGCAGATGAAAAATACATGCAACACTCATCACATGTGACGTTCATGATGTAACAAAATTAGGCAAAGAAAACAAAATTTTGCAATATATTTTGGAAGCTAATGACTGATATAGAGTGGGAGCTGGTAGGGTTTAGGACAAAAGAAATAAGATGAATAGCAATTTATATAGTTCAGTGAAGAAAAAAGTTGAACTTCGTGTAGGGTGAGTTTCCTCCTAAGTGGGACCCACGAGATATGATGTTGTGTTGTTTATTTGCCAAATATGTGAAAGATATGGTGCAGATATGTTTTTCCAATAAAAAGAGGAAACAAAGAAATATGGAATATTTACAAAGAGGAAATAAGGAAAACAGATCTCAATAAATATAAAATATAAAGGTGTCATATCTCAACAAAATCTGATAAAAATATATTGTATGTATTTGTTGCTCCTCTTCTATAAATGAGTATGACATATGAGAGAAAAAGGTGGTACAAGAGGCACCCGAGGGGGTGCAAAATGTAGAGAAGCACCCGAATGTGTGATTGTTATCATTCTTTATAACTCTTGAGTGAGGTCAGGTACGAACCTACAGCCTAGCATTTGGGGGCATTTGTCCCCACTTAAATTTCAAAACTTTTAACTAATACGTATATATATACACCCGAATATGTGATTGTTATCATTCTTTATAACTCTTGAGTGAGGTCAGGTACGAACCTACAGCCTAGCATTTGGGGGCATTTGTCCCCACTTAAATTTCAAAACTTTTAACTAATATGTATATATATATATATATATATATATATATATATATATATATTATACATTAACTTTTGGAGTGTATGGATGATGAGACATGAGTTTCATCTCCTTAAAAAAGGACGTGGGCTTAAACGACAGTGCCACCATTAACAAAATTTATACTATACAAATTTATAATGATAATAATACCAATAATAATAACTTATGAATCAGTGAAATTGCATAAAGTTAGAATTGAACACTGGGAATCTCTAAAATTCAATAATTAATAATATGTATCATTTAGATTTTAGGGTGGGGGAACTTTCCTGTAAAAAAATAGGTCAGGTACTTTAAAAATTTCTAAAAATGTTACACATCTATTGGTATATTTGCTTTTAGAGTTAGCTTTGATACTACTGATGCCAACTGTAACGGTTAAAAAAAGCTTTCTTCACTTTGAATATAATCAAATCTGAATGTGAAATCGTATGGGAGATGAATGACTGAATGACAGTTTAGTTACTTATATAGAGAGAGATTTTTGAGAATGTTGAAAATAAGACAATCATTCGGTGCTTCCAGTACTCATAAAGAACAATTATGATGTAAATTTATAATTTCAAAAAAGAATGTTATATTTTTTTTGTTATAAATTTAAATGAAGTTTTCCCCCACAACACGAAATTTTTGGGTCCGTACCTGAGTGAGGTATTCGATTTTGTAAGGTGATACACAAATAGGGGTTGGTTTTTCAAGTTTTTGCCAGAAAACTTGTTATATTGTGGGGTCAGTTACAATACTATCTTGTAATCTCATTTTATGATAATGTAATAATTTTGTTGAGGTGTTCCGTGGACGTAGGCAAGAGATGCCGAACCACGTAAATCATTGTGTCCTTTTTATTTCTTTGTGTGTGTGTGTGTGTGTGTGCAGATTCCTCCACATTGGTATCAAAGATCCTTGGGCGTATGTAGGTAAATCAGAGTGCTGCTTGCGTATTTTTTCCAACACTTTGAAATCCTAAAATCTATGTGCACACAAGCAAATACACTTCAAGAATGTTCTTAGAGTGTGTTTAATTCATATTGAGGTACTTGAAAATAAAAAAGGAGAACAACATGGGACAAATACTTGCTTCACAACATAACTTTTTGTCTAATATATTACCGTTTGATAGACAATACACCACACAAACAAAACAATGTAAAATTTACTTAAATAACTTTTGCAATATTTAATACTATATAACATATAATAATATAAAATGTTATGTTATTATATAATACTAATAATATATAGTATGTTTTACATCGCGAGAGTAAGAGTTATATATAAATTTATATTCATATTACATTAAATACATTATATAAATTTATGTTTACATTTTTTATCAAAAAAAAAAAATTATGTTTACATTTTAAGTTTTACGTAAATAATATATACATGCATATACATACATATATATATATATATATATACTTATATATATATATATATGCATATATGTAAAGGAAGCTTGAGTTTGAACATTAAATTCAAAATTATTTTTATTCATGAGTTACAACCTTTTATTTACCTTACATCAATTTTATCACTTTATTACTCTATTTAGATATTATTATTGAATATTATTATATTGACAAATTTATTTTATTATTGGTTGTATTAACTATTAGGTATACAAATTCCTAGACATTTTATTAAATATTAAAAATTCTTAATTATAATATTAACTATATATAAAACACCCGTTACATATAAAACCGATGTAAAAACTGACTTTTTACACCGATTAAATATCCGGTGTAAAAAGTAGGGACATACAACACCGGTAGCATCTACACCGGCAAAAAAACTGGTGTTAAATGTCAAATTTAACCGGCGTAAATTGCATTTTTTGCACTAGTGAATTTAATGGACGTATTGAATGTTTATTTTTATATTATAAGTTTCACCATTTTATACAATTTTTTGTAACTCTTGGACTAACTAATTAAATATATTAATAAAATGCTAATTAAATATTACCAATTAACCCATAAATAGACAACAAAATTCCAATGTTGCCCCTATTTTTTAAAAATTTTAAATGTTTTAACTTTTAATTAGATAATTATTTACTAAATTTATTTAATGTTATATAAAAGTTTATTTATTTATGTAATTCTATTTGAATAAATATTTGTTTTTTTAATTTGATATACTATTGTAAATAAAATATTTGTATTTTTAAATAAACATACGTGATCAAATAATATGTTTTATTTCAACAATTGTTTTTCATTTATGTGTACAAAAATAAAAAATAGTTAATAAGGCAGAATGCTTAAAAATTGTTTTTATTTAAAATAAATTACACTGAAAAAATTGTAAAGTTTAAAAATTTGGATAATATTTTATGTTTTTACCCATATGTAGAGCATTCAAATTTGCTTAAACTATTTTATTATTTCAATTGGTAATTAGAATCCATATTTAACCTTATCCTTAGCTCATCAATCTCAAACTTGTATGGTTGAATCATTATAAACCAAAATTGGCAGATTACGTTGACAAAAGAGAAATAAAACCTAATATTTTAAACTGTAGCACAAAAGCAAATGATGTAATTTATACGTAAAACCGTTACATCATCAATAATGAACATGTATACTTTTGATGAAAGGTAAAAAGCAATAAAAATAGAAGGGACAACAGAAGCATTTGCAAGTGTTTTTTTTAAAAGAAAATTTTACCTAAAACTATTTGAAAATGGATTTTGAATAGTGAGGAAGAATGAGAACCATGATAGTTTTCATGAAATAATGATTTCAACATCTAAAGTCCAGAGTCAAACGCAACACTTAAAGATTCATTGTAACATCCTAAAATCCCTAAGCCTAATTATTAGGAATCCTAAGTGAGAAAGGGGTTTAATCCCGATGATTAAAAATAGTTCATAGCCTTAATTTAGTAATTTAAAACCAATTTGGAACCAAAGGGGTAAAATAGTAATTGTACCCAATGATTTAGGAATTATGAGACTAATTAATTAGGAGTAGTTTTAATTGATTAAAATTACTCAAGATGTTATTAGAAACCAAAGGTTAGATTAAGAGGTTTATTAAGGGCTTGTTTGCAAGATTTTTAATTAATTTTAGACCTAAGTCCCACCATACACTATGTTCCACTTAAACCCACCTTAGTACCCTCTCATAACCCTAATACTCCCTCCTTCACTCGAGCAGCAAGAGCCACAAAGCGTAAGAAAGAAGAAAAAAAAGAAGAAAAAGGGAAAGAAAAGAAAGAAGAAGAAGAAGAGAGGAGAAGGGGATCACGCGATCGAGGAAGAAGAAGGAAGAAGGGCCGCGGTGATGGCCTGGTTGTGGCGGCATGGTGGCGCGTTGGAAAGGAGGAGGAGGGCGTGGTTCAGGCCGAGAAAAGAGAAAAGAGGAGAGGAAGAGAAAGAGAGAGAGATGATCGATGGAGTAAGAACGAACGGGGAGGAGCCATGAGGGCTCCGACATGCGCAACGGCGGGAGGAGGTGGCGCACCACCACGCCACAAAGAGCAGAAGCAGGATCGCGGCCGAGAGAGAGGATGGCCGAATCGAGAGAGAGAAAGAAGCAGCAGAGTCAGACATGGCTGAGATAGGGAAGGACGAGACTGAAGGAGGTACAGAGACATAGATGGAACTCGAAAATGGAAGTGGAGATGAAGATCCTGATGGAGCTTCAATGGAGGATGCCTAGGATTTGGGGATTTTTGGAGCTTAAATCCCTAATTTGGGATTACTCAGGTAACATAGACTTCCCCCAAAATCTCCCTTAGAGTGTGCTAGGTTTTATTATTAATTTTATTAGTTCAATAATTAGCTTATTAGTCATACTGAATGGTCTTGTATGGGGTTTGACTGAAATAGGGTTGACTACGCCCCCAACCCCCCTTAAACCAATGTTTGATGTTTGTTCTGTTGTGAGCTCCATCGAGCCTCATTCGGATTATTTATGTGAGTTACATATGCATCATATTATGCTGGGTGAAACTTCTCTATATTGGTCCTTGGGTTGGGCTGTATTACATATGGTTTAACTTTTTCCCTTGGAATTTGCAGTAAAATGATTTACTCCCAAAATTACAGTAAAAACTAAAAACAATGTAATTCATATCACACAGAATAATGTATTTTCTCTAATTTTCTGTTACTTCCTTTGCCTTGAAATGTTTATATTTAGTTTCTGATAATCTCCTGTGTTATCTTTGCAAGTTGTTTACTTCAATTAAAAAATACGAAATGTGTGGTTCTTGTGCTAGCTATGACAGAGTTCAGTTCATAAAAAGCGTTAGACTTCTTTCACATCAATAAACCAGATGATTCACGCGACAATATGAATGGCAATGCTACATTTTTTGTTCATAATAATATACACCATCACATTTCGTTGTTTGCACTTAACATCGCTTAAATAAATATCCTTGCTATTGGCAACAAAATACTGATATATCACATCAGAATATTAGTAGATACAATTTTTTTATGCTTATGGTCACATTTTTCAAATACTTCAATGTTAATTTTTCGTACATATTTTAATTACAACTTATCCATATTCAATCTAAGTACGATTCTGTCCGGAATTCAAATAGAGCACTCGAGTTTGATTCTACATGGATTCAAGTGGTCCCAGTGGCTAAAATTTAGAGAATTTTGTCTAGTTTAAGTGGCCACAAGAATCACTCAATTCCAGTAAATACACATTGAGTTATGCACATTTTAATAACAGGGGCTCAGGTGGGCTAACTTTATTCAACCTGCCACTTGTGACCCTAGGAGTCATATCGTTTCTCAGTCAATTTGAGTGTTTATGAATGCTTAGATATGATGTGCTTGTCTATTCCTTGGCTTGACTTTGATTTTTCTATGGTCTTGAAATTATGATCTGATTCTCCTAACCATTTGTGAAGGATCAAGGAATCGCTTACATTATAACATAGCATCCAAATCTTAGGATAGTCTATGTCTGGAGAAATACCATATTTCCCTGTAAAGGCTAGCTATCATGGGTCACATATATGTGGGTGAGACCCAAACTGTTTTGGTAAGTCCTTTCTATTTGAAAGGCTAGGATACGGTATTCGCGGTTTAAAGAGACGTCTAACCGTGGTCACCGAGCCCTGACTGCCGTATCAAAATTTTTAAACTGGTGTGGTTAAGTTTCTCACACTTAACTACCTAGTGAGTTTTCTTAAAAGATTGAGGATGCCTATGCTATGATGTATGACGAATAAGGTTTGATGTCATGTATTACGAATTACGTGTTTGGAATTGTCTGATTTGCATAGGCACTGATGGGTGATGTGGCATGGTGGGCTCACCAGTGGGGTAAGCCACTGGGCTGGACAACAAAGTCCAGTAACCCGGGTGTTGCGATAAAAGACTTACAAAGAGGCCCATTATGTTTGATTTGAATTATATGATTGTATGTTATGTGTATGAATTATGTTACCTTACAAATGAATGCTCTTGAAGCAAGTTATGTTTGAGTTTGACTGAATGAATGAAGATGATGTTAAGATTAGGCCATAGTATTAGTATATGTTAAGTATATGTTGTTAGGGAGGATTTTCCATACGTAGCACACGCGTATGGCTGGAAACAATGGTAAAAGCATTTTTCTTCTAAGTCTATGTTACTGAGTTTTATAAACTCACCGTTGGGGCGTTGTTTTCAGGTACACTTGATGGAGGAGGTTTAGAGCACGAAGCGTGTTCGGTCTCGCCCTCGGCAAGACTTCGAGTCACCGGATCACGAGTCAGAGTCCTTATCTCTAGGATGAGTCCTTTGCAATTAGAAAATAATGTATAGGTTATATTTGTTTTATCTTGTGGTCATTTTATAAAAAGAGATGTAAATGATAAAGTTATTCTGCTTTTGAAACTCTGATAGATATATGTGTCGTGTTTGGGTCTTTGAAATATTTCTTTCCAAGTCAAACGGGTCTTTTAAACAAGGTTTTATTTATATCTTAAGGTTGTTATATTTGAGAAAATTTTCCAGGTGAAGTTTTCAATCTTTAATTAGTAAGTAATCCCCTAATTAGAGTTAGGGTGTTACATTCATCCATAAAATAATCAACAAATAGCCATTCTAATCAAAGATATATGGACTTTTCCATCAAAAAAAATAGATATATGGACTATACACACAAAGGAAAATGTATTAAATGAAATCTTTTATCGAAAAGATTATGCTCGATATTCCAATAATAATTCACGAAGCAAACCAATCATCACTGAAAGTAAATTTTTAAGATGCAGATGAATGCACACAACAACCAAGCCACTCGTCCACCCTATTGTTATTGTTCTACCAAAGTCCAATGCCAAAAATTCAAATTTCTTAGTGTTTCATTTCTTGTACATATTTTTCTATGCTCTCTTTAATATTCCTCTTCTCTTGTTGTGCGAGTACTTTAAGGTCAATGAGACCAGTGACCTGGACTGCAACAAAAATGGTTTTTCGATTGTAGAGAAATAAATTTTGATGGTATTGTGTATCTTAATCAAGAGCCTTCTTTTTTTTTCCTTCAATTGTCTCTCTCTCTCTCTCTCTCTTTCTCTTCCTGCTTTCTTGTCCCTGGTCTCGTCCTCTCCTTTTTCAGGTATTCTTACCTTTCAATTTATAGTAACAATATCATGTTCTTTCCATTTTTCTAGTACGTCTAATATTTTGGACTTGGCCTAAATATTTGTTATCAATTTGAGCCTAAATATTTGTTATCAATTTGAGTTATCATATTTATTTATTTTTTGAATGACATTGAAACTGGAAAAATAAAATCAAAAAGAAATAAAAGTTAAAAAGTGAAAACGAAACAAAAATTAGGTGTCAATATAAACTTTATTTTTTCTCTTTTTTATATGACATGATAAAAAATTAGGGGAAATGTGATTTTCACAACCGAAGAAAGTTTGTACTAATTAAATAATTTAAAAATACCATATAAAAAAATTTAAAATGAAACATGGGGAAAAATTATAAATCAAATATAATATTTTAAATTTTTAAATAATTGAAAAACTAAATAAATCAAACTAAAAATCAAACCGTAAACTTAATACGTGAAGAGAATTATTTGAAAGTTAAATAATTATATAAAAATAAATAAACAACTAATCATTAAAATGTGGTAAAAATTTAAACTAAGTAATGTCAAGCATCTTTTATAAAATAAACCTTTTTTTACCGAAATTAATCAATATAATTTAAAGCTTGTAAAATAATACGGTAATTACCAAAATAATAAAAAAATAATGTAAAATCTGACTTTTATTCTATTTTTATTTTGAAAATATCTAACAATTTAATGGACATATTGAATGTTTACTTTATATTATAAGTTTCGCCATTTTATATAATTTGTTGTAACTCTTGGACTAACTAATTAAATGTATTGATAAACTACTAATTAAATATTACCAATTAACCCATAAATGGACAAAGAAAATTTCCGATGCTGCCCGTAGACAATATTCATTTATATATATATATATATAGATGTAAACTCTGTTATATGTATAGGTTAAAAGTCTAAATAGCAAAACAACCTATTACATTGTTATAGATATTAATTATAAATATTATTTAATTTAGTGGAGAAAACTATTTACTTTAATTCATTAAAATGTAGTAAAAATTCTACTTTAGTGAAAAAAACTATTTACCCCATTAAAAACTATTACATGTGGAAATTTGAATTTTTTCATTAAGTTGTGTTTTTTTATCTTGGTCCCCCTAAATTTAAATTCCTAGCTTCACCCTTGGGGCTGATAAAACAACAACAAAAGAAATATCAATCCTAATGACTAAACATGGAACTCAACTCTCACGGCTAAACAAAAGACTCAACTCTCACGATAAAAAGATCTAAAAGATACAAAATAATAACAACATAAATATACTAACAAAGTTGTATTTTCTAAATGTTAAGACACCAGGAAAATGTCGTATGCGATACCAAATAACAACAATTATCTTGGTCCCTCTAAAGTTAAATTCCTATCTTCACCCTTGGGGCTAATAAAACAACATCAAAAGAAATATCAATCCTAATGACTAAACAGAGAACTCAACTCTCGCGACTAAACAAAAGACTCAACACTAACGATAAAAAGATCTAAAAGATACAAAATAACAACAACATGAATATACTAACAAAGTTGTATTTTCTAAATGTTAAGACACTAGGAAAATGTCATATGCGATACCAAATAACAACAATTTAAACTTATGGAAATAAATATAATTACGATAATTAACTTAAAATGGAATAAATTATAAAGCCGATAATGCTTACATGAAAAAACTATAATAGCAAAACTTTATTTTTGATGATGTATAATAGCAGAACTTAACAGAGAGTTAACGTAACTTAAATATTTTATATTGTATAAACATATAAAATTAAGAGATATGAGATTTAAATATTGAATATCTAAATTTCATATTTTTAATATTTATATGATTTTTTAATATCGAGAGATATAAATATTTTTTGAAATAGCAAATAATCTATAACAATTTAAAAGTTTTGAAATAATAATAACAATATTATTAATAATATTAATGGATTTAAAAACAAATGAATTACATATCTTTGTTTACCACCTTAATTTTTTGATTGATTTGCTATCTTATATGAAAACAATTTAAATCACTATTTATTGCTGGCTAAGTGAAAAATTGATGATAGTGTAATTATTTTGTCATAGAGTAAACTCCAATGTTCATTTACTCGATCAAAACTGATATATAATCGAAATTATATTATTTATGAGTGATTTATTTTAGAAGAAGTATTCTTACACAAGAATTCATGAGAGATTTGGGTTATTAATTAAAAATTGAGTTTTATCATATTAATGTCAAAGTGGAAATTATGAAAATTATCGATCATGTTAGCAAAATTCATAATGCCTTTACTAAAAGAATACTATAGTAAAGATTCAAAGAGAGTACAGAAATCAAGAAAATGCAAAAATTGCAATCCATATATTATAACAAAAATATTACTAAGTTATATGTAACAATTTTAGAATTTATTATTTTATTTTTGCTATACACAAATTAATATTTAAAAGCCATAATTGCACTTTTGGTCCTCCAGCTTTCTCAATTTGGCAATTTTGGTCCCCATATTTTATTTTTTGCGATTTTAGTCCCCTAACTTTCTCAATTTGGTGATTTCTGTAACGCCCCGACTCTAATCAGGGGATTACTTGCTAAAATAATAAACCTTTAAAGGTAATTACAGAACTTTGACTGCTTAAAAGCTTTGAATACCTAAAGAATCATAAACTAGAGTTTCAAAAAGCGAAAATTACTTTGATCAATACAAAACCTTATAATAAAAGAGTGAATGACGACTAATCAAATTTATACAATTTTCTTCCCAATATCACTTGACATAAAAAGACACGTAATAAAATGACTCGTACATAGTACTAAAGACATTAAAGAGAGACTCGTGATCTGGTGTAGACTATTGACGGACATCCTCAGTTATTGGTGTCCCTGTCATCGGAAACAAATAAAGGAAAGGGATGATATATAAAAACCTCTGTGAGTTCCCTTACCCCATCCCCTTACATACCATTAATGAATTACAGATATCAGTTGTAACACCCCAAATTTCTAAGCTAAGTTGAGAACAAGTTATGAGAAGAATTGTGTGATTGTATCCAAGCTTAATTCGATTTCAAGGTGAGTGGATATAATTACACAAAGTTTTGATAAGAAAGTTAATGGGTTCGAATTGAGGAATAAGTGTGGATTTAATCCTAAGATGGTTAAAGGTGTTGATTTGTAGTTATGGAAGTTAATTTGAGAAGAAAGTCTCAAGGTTTGGTGTTAGAACTAAGTTTTCTAGGTTTTTCTGCAGTGTGAATCGATTCATATAGCTTAGGAATCGATTCACAGCATTAAAACTCCTTTGGCATCAAATTCTAGCAGTGGGAATCGATTCACAGAAGTCAGGAATCGATTCACATAAGACAGGCCACTGGGACTCGCAGGCAGGAATCGATTCACTCATTAAAACTGCGATTCAGACACTTTTTGCACTGTGTGAATCGATTCACACTATGCTGTGAATCGATTCACAGCTGCAGAATTGTTTAAAAACGCTGTTTCAGCGAGCAGAACGCAGAAATAGAGAAAGAGGGAAGGAAAAGAAGAGAAAGGGAAAGGAGAAAGAGGAGAGGAGAGCTAGGGTTTCACCCTTTGAGAAGGATTGAAGAGATTCATGTTGGATTTTTTCAATCACTTGCCTAAATGGAGAGTTTGAGAGTGGAGATTTGAGTGTTTGGAAGATTTGGATTTGAACCCTAGAAAGGAGAAGAAGAAGCACGAATTTGGAGAAGAATAAGGGGGAGAAGACCAAGCTCCAGCAAGGATGGTTCAAGTTCTTGGATGGAGAAGGAAGAATGAAGGTTGAAGATCGAGATTTGAGGAGTATTTGGAGAAGCCCTAAGTTGAACAAGAGGGAAAAGCTTGAAGAGGAGCAAAGGGTCCAAGTTCAACCTTCCTAGCTCAATGTCTTGAAGAATAGAGGTGAGTTCTTCAACCCTTAGGTGATGGGCACCCACAAGTCCCACATATAGGAATTTCTTTTCCTTTAGTAATATGTGAACCCTAGGTTCAAGTTAGGTTTTAGATACCTATAAGAGGTTGAGTTATTATTGTTATGATTGTCATGATTGTTTTGATTGTTATGATTTTATAGTGGGTTTGACTGAAAGGGGTTGGATGGCTGCCCCCAACCCCCCACAGTTGAATGTATGCTTGATGTTTTCTCTCTTGAGAACTCCATAGAGTTTCAAGGGATTTGTTAATGTATGTGTTGTCCATTAAATTGGTGAATTATGAGGCTTGTCTAAGAGCCATAAACTTAAGTCATAGAGGTCAAGAAAGGACCCTAGGAAAAGAATGTGATAGGATGAATGTGTGAATTAGTGTCCATGATTTGGAGCAATTAGATAAAAAGGGATACTATTAGTGTAAGCTTGATTCATTGAAATGATTGTAGTTTCCTTGAATAGTTAAGTAATGATGATGAATGTATTTATATGAATATGCATACAAGCATAAGCATAATCATAAGCATAAGCATAAGCTAAAGTCCATGGCAAGACTCCTCTATTTATAGGAGTAGATCGGTTTGGTTAGCCAAGTGGGATGCCCTTGGAGGGTTATGATGTCTAACCACCATTCCGAAAGTGTGTAATTGGGGTCTAGGGACCTAAGCCTACGACACTACCCAATAACACAAAGTGCATTACATGCAAAGCATCATATTATATATCTCCTATGAATGGTATAATATGTGAAGTGATGTTAAGTTTATGAATGTTAATGAATTCCTTGTTTATATATATATATATATATATATATATATATATATATATATATATATTCGAAATTAGTTTAGTTAAGTATATGAAATCTTGGATAGCACATCCCTAGTTACTTAATTATTGTATAGTAATGAGCATTGTGATTAGATCACTTAAAGGATGAGCAAGCTAGGTTGATTGAGATTCATGGTATAGAGCATAAGGCAAAGTCAATTAGCATAAGAAAAAGCAAAGATGTGTTAAGCACAAAGTGAGTAAGTAAGAACAATACGTTCTTAGTTAATAAGGTTGTAATTTACATTGTATTAAGGTTAGTCGAGCTAAACCTAGGTTAAAGAATGGATATTTATAAGATTGATGTAGGTTTTGCTGTACATTTATGTGTTCAATTTAATCAAGAAGTTGTAAGACAAGTCCTTATGGTACATAGGGAGAGTATGTCTAGGTTTGAAATGCCTAAGCTAGTCTTTTCAGCCTAGAATGTTCCGAGGAGAGAATGGTGAGGAGTCCGTGAAGGGCTCACTGAGATTTTATAATCTCACCCTTTTCCTTTTGTTGTTTTTCAGATAAGCAGGTACTGAAGACGGCGAGCCAAAGCTTCAAGCTTGGAACACATAAGCTAGTCGTAGATTGTAATGGGAATTTTATATTCCAAGTTATGTGTAAATTTGTAAGCTATTCATTAGATTAATGTACTAAGTTTAATTTATGACTTGGATTACTATAATCAAGTCTGTAAGTTATTAGTAACTCCTATACTTTAATGTAATTTGTCGTACTTTCAATTATGTTGAGGTGCGGGTGTTACATTATGGTATCAGAGCAGTTCGATCTTATCGGACTGTGAGTCACTAGTTTAGTAATGACTCAATTTAGGAAGTGTCAGTTTAGTCCTTGTTGGACTGTAATCAGTTAGCCGGAATTTTCCTTTGTCCGAGAACTTCTCTACATATTCTTATGCTTAGTATGGAATATTAAGCCTGATCAACTTAATACTCCATACCGTGTACGAAGAATGTGGTAGATGGAGCTGGCGGATGAGGGAGGAGACCGAATAGGAGCGTGAACTCTGATGAAGCTTGATGAATAAGGATGATGCAGACAAGGAAGGAGCGGATGAAAGAGCTCTCATTAAGTGAGGACCTTCGGAATACGGAAAAAGGGAAACAAGTTCCCACCTTTCCGGAATCAAGAGTTAAGGAATGTTTCAAGAGTGGTCGGAACCATAGTGGTGAGGGTTCGGCTAGGCAAAGCGTGTAATTCGTGTACCGTCAACCGAGGCGCTCTGGAAGTGATTGGAAATGATGAGCAAGTAAGGGGTCTTAATTATGAGGTTTCAAATCAACTTAGGATGGGCATTTGTAATCGGTTAGGGTTACAACACTGGTTATGCTATCAAGTTGTTTCGCCTAATCCATTGTAAATGGATCCTAGAATGATTGAGATCTTATGATGATTCCCAAGTTAATCCATTGCATAGAATGATTGCTTACTCTAAAGGTTGGCATAGGTTTTGGTTAGAATGTGACTCCTTAATTGTTATTAAAGCCTTCAACAACTCCACTCTTGTCCCCTGGTCCCTTCGTAACAGGTGGCATAATTGTGTGGCCCTCACCTCTTCTATGCAGTTCGTTTACTCGCATATCCACAGGGAGGGGAATGCTTGTGCAGATAAGCTGGCCAAATTCGGGGCCTCTCAGACGAAATTTATTTGGTGGAATAACATCCCCTCTTTTATTGCTGTTGAGTTTTTTAATAATAGGTTCGGCTTCCCTGCCTATAGATTTGCTTAATTTTTGTTTGGATTTCTCCCCCTTGTATTTGGGGCTGCTTTCGTTGTTTTCTTTTCCTTTGCATGGGTTTTGGTCTAGTCCCCCCATGTTTTCTCTGTATTCTTTTTCCAATTTTTTTCTATTTTAACAGGGAGGAGTACTCTTTTTCCTTCTAGATGTTTTTCCCTAAGGAGGGTTTTGCATCAGAAGGTTTTAACGAGGCTCCTTTCCTTCATTTAAAAAAAAAAAAGTGCCCTTCGTGGTTAACAGTAAGTGCTCTTAATTGTAGGATTTCAATCGAGTAGGATGGTCGGTTATAATCGGTGAGGGTCTCAACACTTGTTGTTTCAGCAGGATTGGTTAACCTAGCCAATTATAAGTGGATCCTAGGTCGATAGAAATCCTATGCTAATCCCTGAGAGAACCTTAGCGTTCCGAATGGTAACGGTAAGGGTAAGGAACAAGATGGAGTTAGGCGATATGCTACAACGCTCAAATGATAGTATGGGTCCTCAAGGGTGATCCTGCCCTAGTGAAGCAGAAAGAAAACTCTAAGTCTTCAAGGAACGGTGTCCTTAGTGGAACAACAAACTCCAGAGGATCAGATGAGATGTAGTCTTCAAACTATAGAAGTTTCAAGAAAAGCTGAGTCAGCGGAGACCTAAAGTTATTGATGTCTATGTTCGATCAAATTGTTCAGTGCGTAAAGTGAATTCAATTGACCAATTATAGACTCTGCCTTAGCTAAGTAAGAATATTAGTTAGAATAAGATTTAGTCTGTGATTGGGTAATGAGATCACTTAATTTCCTGAGCAATTAGTTCCTCTATAGAGATTAATCCCTTCCAGGGTTTCTATTGATTCAGATTGGGTAAGGATGATAAGACAGGATCAATAAGGTAGATTGTTCCCAAGAATATCAAGGATTTATTTTCTGGATACTTGTTGGTCCATTGGTTATTAAACGCGTCGATCTACACCGCTGTCAGATAGAGAAGTGTGGGTTCTGGTTTAATTTCAGTAACATCAAGAAAGGGAGTTACAGCATCAAGCGAAGGAGAGCAGTAGTAAAGTTTATTTAAGAGTATAGATGGTGGACATCTGAGACTATAAGTTACTGTGAGTCAAGTCGTTAGGTTGAGTCTGATGTGATTCTAATTACCCACTTGCAAGCTAAGTCTCCAACCAAGTGAGGCTTAGACCTCGTGTGAGACAAAGTTTGCAATCAACTAATGAAAATCAAGTCAGTTTAACCAACGGATACCTCCCAAGAGTTGAGCAACCCTAGAGTTTCAAGTTCCTAGGCCAAGTCGGTTGCAAGACCAAGTATAGCGAGCTAAATATGAGTAGCAACTCCGTAGTTGCGGAAGAGGTCTCTAAGAAAAGATTTCCATTGGTAACATAAGAGTGAACGTTACGAATGGGAAAATTTGTTCAAGGTATATATTAGTTACCTCTAGGTGACAATTCTATTTGATAGGATAGTTGCCCAACGACGGGTTGTGAAACCACCAACGGTAGTATTGGATGTTGTTTTGGGTGAACTTCCAGGGAGTATTCAAAGGAGAGTATCTTCCAAGAAGTCTGAAGAGATAGAAGGAGCAAAGATTCACTCGCTTGACACCAAAAGGCACGTCTGCAGGGAATTGTGTAGACGAATTCAAAGAATTCTTCACCTACTTAACCTACCTTCAATATGAATGGGATGATGAGTAAGCGACTCATCAGTTGGGTTGAAAACCCAAACAGAGTTAAGCAATATCGTGTGGCAAGTTCATGAGGATGGCCGTGTGAGACTGTGGGTTACTACAGAATTACAGAAGAAGCACAGGTATCTAATGGCAGAATGTTTAGGTGAGTAGTAGATGATGAAAAGCAAGCATAACAATTTCTAACAGCCAAGAGCAACCGAAAGATAGAATAGCACCAGAGTTAAACTCTCAGACTGCAAGTAAAGTATTCCATCTGATGGAAATAAGACGAAAGGAGTTCATTCATTGAAGAGACGTAAGATCAGAGAACGCAACGGAAGCACCAAAAGCCACTTAATTATACAGAAGGATGAGGTAAGAAAGAAAGGCGTGGTTTGGGGACGAGATTCCATGGAGGTAAATCTCTGTTCGCATCCCATGTTGCCAACGCTAAGAAGTTCCTACACCCTTAGCTCCACATAAGGAATCTGGAAGTGAGAATCTATCTCATGGGTGAAAGATTTGAAGTTAGTAAGGATGTGAGTTACCACCAAATCGGATGATGCCTAGAGTCATTCACGATTGCGAGTATTCTATCGATTAATGCTTTGTGAGAGTTAATCGTTTCTAGGTTTTCCAATGGACGGAATGGGCTATGAAAGAAAGTTGTAGCTGAAGTTCCAATGAGAGATGCAGCAATTTTCGAGGACGAAATTTTTTAAAAGGTGGGTAGTAGTGTAACACCCCAAATTTCTAAGCTAAGTTGAGAACAAGTTATGAGAAGAATTGTGTGATTGTATCCAAGCTTAATTCGATTTCAAGGTGAGTGGATATAATTACACAAAGTTTTGATAAGAAAGTTAATGGGTTTGAATTGAGGAATAAGTGTGGATTTAATCCTAAGATGGTTAAAGGTGTTGATTTGTAGTTATGGAAGTTAATTTGAGAAGAAAGTCTCAAGGTTTGGTGTTAGAACTAAGTTTTCTAGGTTTTTCTGCAGTGTGAATCGATTCATATAGCTTAGGAATCGATTCACAGCATTAAAACTCCTTTGGCATCAAATTCTAGCAGTGGGAATCGATTCACAGAAGTCAGGAATCGATTCACATAAGACAGGCCACTGGGACTCGCAGGCAGGAATCGATTCACTCATTAAAACTGCGATTCAGACACTTTTTGCACTGTGTGAATCGATTCACACTATCTTTGTGAATCGATTCACAGCTGCAGAATTGTTTAAAAACGCTGTTTCAGCGAGCAGAACGCAGAAATAGAGAAAGAGGGAAGGAAAAGAAGAGAAAGGGAAAGGAGAAAGAGGAGAAGAGAGCTAGGGTTTCACCCTTTGAGAAGGATTGAAGAGATTCATGTTGGATTTTTTCAATCACTTGCCTAAATGGAGAGTTTGAGAGTGGAGATTTGAGTGTTTGGAAGATTTGGGTTTGAACCCTAGAAAGGAGAAGAAGAAGCACGAATTTGGAGAAGAATAAGGGGGAGAAGACCAAGCTCCAGCAAGGATGGTTCAAGTTCTTGGATGGAGAAGGAAGACTGAAGGTTGAAGATCGAGATTTGAGGAGTATTTGGAGAAGCCCTAAGTTGAACAAGAGGGAAAAGCTTGAAGAGGAGCAAAGGGTCCAAGTTCAACCTTCCTAGCTCAATGTCTTGAAGAATAGAGGTAAGTTCTTCAACCCTTAGGTGATGGGCACCCACAAGTCCCACATATAGGAATTTCTTTTCCTTTAGTAATATGTGAACCCTAGGTTCAAGTTAGGTTTTAGATACCTATAAGAGGTTGAGTTATTATTGTTATGATTGTCATGATTGTTTTGATTGTTATGATTTTATAGTGGGTTTGGTGAAAGGGTTGGATGGTCGCCCCCAACCCCCACAGCTGAATGTATGCTTGATGTTTTCTCTCTTGAGAACTCCATAGAGTTTCAAGGGATTTGTTAATGTATGTGTTGTCCATTAAATTGGTGAATTGTGAGGCTTGTCTAAGAGCCATAAACTTAAGTCATAGAGGTCAAGAAAGGACCCTAGGAAAAGAATGTGATAGGATGAATGTGTGAATTAGTGTCCATGATTTGGAGCAATTAGATAAAAAGGGATACTATTAGTGTAAGCTCGATTCATTGAAATGATTGTAGTTTCCTTGAATAGTTAAGTAATGATGATGAATGTATTTATATGAATATGCATACAAGCATAAGCATAATCATAAGCATAAGCATAAGCTAAAGTCCATGGCAAGACTCCTCTATTTATAGGAGTAGATTGGTTTGGTTAGCCAAGTGGGACGCCCTTGGAGGGTTATGATGTCTAACCACCATTCCGAAAGTGTGTAATTGGGGTCTAGGGACCTAAGCCTACGACACTACCCAATAACACAAAGTGCATTACATGCAAAGCATCATTTATCGGGCCGGGCAAAAAGGGCCCATTTTTATTCGGGCTCAAAATATGCTACCCAAGCCCTATCATTTATCGGGCTAGCCCGGCCCGGCCTGGTCGGGCCGGCCCATTTTGTCGGCTCTAAGTATGGGGATCAAAATTGCCAAATTGAGAAAGTTGAGGACCAAAATCGCCAAAAATAAAATAGAGAGATCAAAATCGCCAAATTGAGAAAGTTGGGGGCCGAAAATACAGTTAAACCTATTTTAAAATAGTATATTTATAAAATTCAAAATTTGTTATCTCGCACATCCGTGTGTAGTGAACGTGAACACAAGAAGGGGGGTGGAATTGTGTTAAAAACTTTTCGTAAACTTTAAGTTAGAAACACTATAGAACACAAGTTTTTCAAAACTGTTTGTTTATCGGATGCTGGAAATAATCGAACGCTGGAAAAAGCAGTTTGATAAAACTTGTTTTTAACACAGCAAGATAGAAATGAATAGAAAGCAGTAAAGCAAGAGACACAGAAATTTATACTAGTTCACTACCAAACTGGTAGCTACGTCTAGTCCCTTCGTTCCTAAAGGATTTTCCACTATAATCAATCTGATTACAATTTCCTCAAGAGTATTCTACTGTCACAACTTGACAATACTCTCAACTTCTCAAAACGACTCAAGACAATGAGCCTTTGAGGATACAAATTTTAACTAGGCCAAAACAAACTTTTACAAGTGAGTTGAAATACGCTTAAAAATAACTCTCACAGAGAGGATAAAAGATTAAGCTCAACTATAGAAAAACTTTCTTAAAGAAAGTGGCCTGACGCTGAGTTCAGTTCTTGTAGTCCAGAGACTTAGCACGAGACTTGGTTGCTCACAGAAGCAGTGCTTGTTCTCAGTAAATGAGGTAATATTTCAGCAGAATTTCAGCAAGCTTTTTCACAGTATGTTCGTTACTTCTTCAATGGATACCATGAGGTATATATATAGGAGTTCCAAGGATATTACCATTACGGTAAAAATGGCTCCTTTCCATTGAGTGAGGTAAATTCAAAAAGTTGTCTCTTTCTTCCTTTGCAGAGAATATCCCAGTAGTACATATTACCGTTTTCGTACTACCTTGCTTTTCACAATTGCTTGTACGATTTTTGTCTTGTAGCTAAAGGTGTCACCTTTGATACCTCGTACAACAATTTTAGCGCTCAGAATCAATTTTGAAATCCGTTCCAGAAACTTCTGAGAGGAAGAGCAGCAACGTGACTAACACGTGGTTTGAAATGAAGTTCAGACGCTCGCTCAGAATCGGAAATTCGGACGCTCGTAGCAATTGGATAAGCATAGTGCATAAAGAGGAAATTCCAGATGCTCACAAGGATGAGCCGGATGCTGACACATAGAATGAATCATTCTCTTGAGAATTACTTTCTTCTTGCTTGAGTGGCTTAGAATATATGTATTATTAGTATCTGCACACTTCAAGAAATGTTAGAACATAAATTGTTCTCTTGTGAATACTTTGTTATCATCAAAATTAATGAGGGTCTAAACTTCTCAATTGTTTAGGTTCCAACAATCTCCCCCTTTTTGATGATGACAAATATCTAAGGTTGATGAACAATTTAGTTTCAAAAAGACATTAAGGGTCTCCCCCTGAATTTAACAGTTTAGATATATATGAACAATTCAGGTATTAAGGCAATTGTTGGTAAACAAATTCATTTAAGTGATTACGAAAAATCCGTAAATGTATCAGAGCATGTATTTAATAAAGTGAGATCGGATGCTGATTATATACCAAGTAGATTGATTTAATCAAATATATTTCATTGTACCAAAATTTATTAAACATTATAAGAGTACTAAATCAATGAATATTAGCACACACAAATTCAGTGTATCCATCGGATGGTGGATTATCGGATTTTCACGTGTTCAATAATACCTTTCTTTCGTGTTCATCATACCTTTCTTTTACTCCCCCTTTTGCCATCAGACAAAAAGAGTGTAAAAACACATCATAGTCAAAATAAGACTTAGAAAAATTTGAATAAAAGGCAGATAATTAGATCAAACATATTTATATATATAGTTGTATCAACCAAATAGAACAGATTGTATATCACACACAAGTAAAAAAAAATTTCAAGGGTTTGGAAGAGGTGGAGGTGGGATATTGAGACGTTCATAGAGTAACTTCCGGCGATCTCGGTGAGTAACCTTCAATTTTGTAGCCTTCATTTCTTCAAATTCGCTTTGGGAATGGTGACCATCTCAACTGCAGAAGAAGAAGTAGAAGGTCCAAATTTTCTGCAGTGTGCAGACTTCATCTTCCGATGCTCGCTAGCACCCGCTGATAACTTCGGCCTCAAATCCTTCTTCCTTTGAGCTCTTAAGAAGAATGCATCATTTGGTATAACCCATTTGATGAAATTTCAGTCTTCGAGCTCGATTATCTGAATCTTCCATTGATGCTTCACATCTTCCGGATATAGCAAATTCATGAAGATGGTTTCTCTGTAGAACAACATCAGCAGTAAGAATCAAACCTATTCCCAGCCGTCTTCTCCCCATAAATTTCGATAAAGACACTCAATGTTTCTCAGTGAAGGAGAGTGCTTCATTTTCCGCCAGGTAAATTCTTCTCGATTTTCCCCGCCATATTCTTCTAGCACTAGGGGTCGATGCATGGTAATATGGCTTTGTCTTTCCAAGAATCGCACCATTGACTCCAAGTAAATCCAATGTCAAAGTGCTTGGTCACGGCAGCCCATTGGTCATATATCTTCATGCGATAAGAGGTCCGACATCGAGCATCCGAACATATCATCGAAGAATACTGCTCGAGGTTGATGTCGATAACTCACTGATTATCCCAACAGCTTGAAATAGTGGCCTTTTCAAAGATTGCAGTTAGCTGAGGAGCCGCTTCTCCATTTATCTTTCTTCGTGAGAAGTCGTAATACCTTCTCGCATGATCCTCGAGATCTTGGCAATCGTAAGTCGAGGGAATTCCTTAAGACTGTACTTTGCGTGTGCCTTCTCATACTCCTTTAGCCCGATCTTCTTTGAAAGGTCGCTTGCCGGAGAAGGTTCCTTCCTTTTTCCAGGTGATAGACCAAGGTAGCCACCTTTGTCTATTTGGTACTATCTTAATGTAAATGTATGATGGGTCTCGGTATTGTCCTATGACTTCAAGCCTTTTCTACTCAAGACAAGGTGCCATAAAGGCGACTTCTTCATCTGTGATCCACCTTCCACATTCTTCCAATGTGAGCGGTTCAGATCGTGGTAGGGATCTAGGAAGATCAATAGAGAAGCGGAATTGCTCGCTCCTGATGTCGGGTCTCAACCTTCCTTTGAAAGACATTTGGAAGTGGTCTTCCCCATCCTTGAAGGTTGCACTTATTGGAGCGGCAATTTCCAATCTGGCAGCTCCAGTGGTGAAGGTTTTTAAATGCCAAGTGGATGGACGATTGTAGACGCTGTTATATATCTTATACTTGACAAACCGTGGTTTGTATGAGATATTTTTCTTTCCACCAGCGTCTGTAGGTTTAATAGTAAGGTTAAGTAAGGTGGGTGTGGCTTTGGTAATTTTGTAGGCTTTTGGTGAGTAGGGTTTGAAGGGATTAATGGGAGGTATTTTGAACAGGAGGTTAAAAGGATGAGAATGAAGCTTGGAAATGTATGTAGTGAGGGAGTTAAATGTGGAGGTTTGAGGTGATGAGATGGTGAGTGTATTGGTTTGTGTTTGGGTAAGGTGTTTGGGAGTTATGGAGGTTTTCTGTACACGGGTTTGAGTGTTTGGTGGTTGTGCAATAGATATTGGTGGAGCAGGAATAGTATCAGATGCAAAAACAGATACAGATTCATCAGGAGAATTCAGTACCTTTGGTTCAGGTACAGAATGCCTGACCGATCTCTTCAGCTTTTGTTTGGGGGCAGTTACTGGAGGCGGATGCTGAATATCCTTCTTCTGTTGACCGGATGCTGAGACTTGCTTCTCAGCTTCTGGTTTGCTCCTTTTTCTCAGAACCTGACTGATGGGAACTCTGTCCTCATCTTCTGGTTCTTCAATAGTAGGTGCAGGAGCCACCTTCTGTTTTGTTCTTCTGGTCTCTCGTGAAGGAGACTCAGCAGGTCTTTTCACACCAGGCTTTCAGCTTCTGGTGGTTTTCTTTTCAGCTTCCTCTTCCTGTTGCTCAACTTTGACCTTCTTGATCATGGACCCAGTGAGCAATTTCATTCTTACCAGGCTGTTGACTCCAAAAGTGTCAGGAATCACAATATTATCAGCACCAAAATACTTTGCCTTCTCTTGATCTGGTAAAGCAGTCAGCTTATTTATGACCAGATTCTTGATCATCATTTTGGTGAGCAGGACACCATAAGGAATGAACTTGTAGGTGTTCTTCTTATCAGCAACACCTTTTCTCGAGTTAACCAGTGCATTAATCAGGTTGTTGTAAATCAACCTTGGCAGGTTTACCTTGTTTCCAGCCATGAAGTGTCTCATGATGAATTTCTGTTCGTAGTTGACAATGTCACCGAGCCACCTTTAACAAGACGCTCTTGGTGATTATCTTATGAAGAACTCTGAGATGGCTTTTCAGATTCTTGGCAGTAGGTGTTTCACCAGATTCTTTCAGCTGCTTGTAGTTCTCAAACAGATCATTATTGACCTTCTCAATCCCATGAAATGCGTCAGCCCATTCTGAATAGAAGACGATGCCTTCACACGGACACCCAGTAACTTCAGAAATATTTTTGATGGTAAAAACAAACTTGAATCCTTTCACTGCTCCTTCAAAGATGCCACCTTCAGAATCTAACATTACCCCAAAATTCTTTAATCGCAGCCACCGTAACCTCAACCGGTTCCAGAAGAAATGCTGTTCCCAGCCCTTTGCCTTGAACCCATTGTAGAAGTCGAAGCCATAGAGCTTGAAGTTTTCCAAATCAACTCGATTTTCTAACAAGACTTTTCCTTCACCATGGTGTCGTAGATAGTCAGATATTCGTAAGTTGTTACTCCAGCCATGATTGCAGTTGAGAGATGGAGGTGATGGAGGTTTTAGGGTTTAAACACACACACAGAGAGATAGAGAGAAAGAGAGAACTAGTACAGTTTTGCAGAAAACACAGAGTGGAGCGGAAAATGTGGAGTAGTGGGAAAGTTAAAGGAGAATGGTACAGTTCTTTTTCAAAATATCGCTTCGTATTCTCTTATAAAAATAAATCAAAAAGAAAAGAAAATAAAGATTCGCTTTTTCATTAAATGCGGACGCCAAAATAAAAGTAAAAGATTTTATTGAAAACGTAAATAATCATGACTCAGTAGATATGATGAGACGCTTGAATCCTTAACACGTGTGACACGTGTGGGTGTGCTCGGACGCACGCAACCGACTTACCGGATGATGAGTTATGATGCATATGACAAATAAGATGTTGATGCACATACATGCTTATGTCATATCAGATGCTGAGATTTAGATTATTATCAGACGCTGAGATTAATCATTCTTCTATAAGATGAAAGTTTAAATTTCTTCTTATAAAATTGAATCTATCTTCAGCAAGGGGTTTTGTAAATATGTCAGCCCATTGATGATCAGTGTCTACAAATTTTATTTCTAAAATACCCTTCTGAACATAGTCTCTTATAAAATGATGCTTAATCTCAATGTGCTTTGCTCTAGAATGCAATATAGGATTTTTAGTAAGACATATGGCAGATGTATTATCACAGAAGATAGGAATGTTACTCTCTTTTATCAAGTAGTCTTCAAGTTGATACTTCATCCACATAAGTTGAGAACTGCAACTTGCTGCTGAGATGTATTCAGCTTCTGCTGTTGAGAGTGCTATTGTGCTTTGCCTTTTGCTTGACCAAGACACAAGATTAGCTCAAAGAAACTGGCAGCCTCCACTTGTGCTTTTTCTTTCAATTCGATCTCCAAAGAAAGTCAAGATCACGTAAACCTACTAATTTGTAATCTTTTGATTTCTTATAAAGCAAACCAAGATTAGTAGTTCCTTGCAAATATCTAAATAATCTTTTAACAGCACTTAGGTGTGATTCTCTAGGATCTGATTGAAACCTAGCGCACAGGCAAACGCTGAACATAATATCAGGTCTTGAAGCCGTAAGATAAAGTAGAGATCCAATCATACCTCTGTACAGTTTCTGATCTACCTTCTTACCAATTTCATCTTTACTAAGAGTGCAGGTAGGATGCATAGGTGTACACATCGGCTTGCAATCCAGCATCTTGAATTTCTTCAATAATTCTCTGATGTATTTGCTTTGATGAATATAAATACCATCACTGCATTGCTTGATTTGTATTCCAAGGAAGAACTTTAATTCTCCCATCATGCTCATCTCAAATTCAGCCTGCATAAGCTTAGAAAATTCTTTGCAAAGGCTTTCATTAGTGGCTCCAAAAATAATATCATCAACATATATTTGAACAAGTATGAAATGCTTGTTTGAGGTTTTTCTGAAAAGAGTAGTGTCAACTAAACCTCTTGTAAATCCATTTTCCATTAAAAAGGAACTTAGTCTATCATACCATGCTCTGGGAGCTTGTTTAAGACCATATAGTGCCTTTTTAAGTTTAAAAACATGTTCGAAATTCAATATCTTCAAAGCCAGGAGGTTGTTTAACATAAACTTCCTCGCTTATAAAACCATTTAGAAAAGCACTTTTCACATCCATTTGATATAAAGTTATCTCATGATGTGCTGCAAATGAAAGTAAAATGCGAATAGCTTCTAATCTTGCAACAGGTGCAAAAGTTTCAGTGAAATCAATACCTTCTTCTTGTGAGTAGCCTTGAGCAACTAACCTTGCTTTATTTCTCACAACTTTACCGTCTTCATCAAGCTTATTTCTGAATACCCATTTAGTAGCAATAGCTTGCTTATCTTCTGGTAGAGTGACTAGCTTCCAGACATCATTCCTTTGGAACTGATTTAACTCATCTTGCATTGCTAGAATCCACCCTTCATCTTCCAACGCTTGATCAATCGTCTTAGGTTCCATCTCAGAGAGAAGTGCAAAGTCAGCATGCTCCTTGAAGGAGGATCTGGTTCGTACTTTGTCACCCGGTTCTCCTATGATTTGATCTTTTGGATGATTGGTCTTGTACTTCCAGCTTTTTCTGGCTTCAGCTTCCGCTTTAGTAGAATTCATCGTCTTGTCACCACCAGATGATGAAGATGTATATTCACCGTCTGGTTTGTCACCGAGGTTTAAATCTGAAAATAACTCATCTAGCTCTGACATTGCAGTGTCAGGCTTCTTATCATCAAACTTGACATGAATGGACTCTTCAACTGTCAAAGTTTATTTGTTGTATATTCTAAAAGCTTTAGATCTTTCAGAATATCCTAGAAAGATTCCTTTGTCAGCCTTGGAATCAAACTTACCAAGCTGATCTTTAGTATTCAGGATATAACAAATACAACCAAAAGGATGAAAGTAAGAAATGTTTGGTTTTCTTCCTTTCCACAATTCATAAGGAGTCTTATTCAAAATAGGTCTTATATAAATTCTATTTTGAATATAGCAAGTTGTGTTTACTGCTTCTGCCCAAAAATGTTTCGAAATATCAGCTTCATTGATCATGGTCCTGGCCATTTCCTGGAGGGACCTATTTTTCCTTTCTACAACACCATTTTGTTGAGGTGTTCTAGGAGAGGAGAAATTGTGAGAGATGCCATTTTCTTCACAAAATTTTTGAAAGTTCTCATTTTCAAATTCTCCCCCATGATCACTTCTAATAGAAGAAATACAAATGCCTTTTTCATTTTGAACTGATTTGCGAAAACAAGAAATACCTTAAAAGACTCATCCTTGTGGGCAAGGAATTTAACCCATGTCCATCTAGTAAAATCATCAACAATGACTAAACCATATTTCTTTCCAGTTAAAGAGGTCAGTCCTTGTGGGACCAAAAAGATCAAGATGTAAAAGTTCAAGTGGTCTAGAAGTTGAAACAACATTTTTTAAATGAAAGGAAGTTTTAACTTGTTTTCCTTTTGACAAGCCTCACAAAGGGCATCGATTGGTACTTAAGATTTGGTAAGCCTTTAACAAGATTGTGCTTGTTTAACTTTGAGATTAACCTCAAGTTGGCATGACCTAATCTTTTGTGCCAAATCCATTGCTCATCTTCAATGCATATAAGACACTTGACATCTTGTTTTTCAAGTTCAGAAAGATCAACTTTATAAACATTTTGTTTCCTCTTGTCAGAAAGAATATAGATCCATCGCTTTTGCTTTTACTAAACATCCAGCTTACAGAAGACAACACTATAACCACTGTCACATAATTGACTTATGCTCAGTAGATTATGTTTCAGTCCTTCAACATATAAAACATTATCAATAGAAGGAAGAGAGCCTTTACCTATGCGACCAATTCCAACTATTTTATCTTTCTGGTTTCCTCCGAAACCAACAAATCCATCTTCTCTAGGTCTTAGTTCTTGGAACATATGCTTTTCTCCCGTCATGTGACGCGAGCATCCACTGTCTAAGTACCAAGACTGGTGTGTTGACTTTGTTGCTAAGCATGTCTGCAACATAGACTATTTTATCTTTAGGTACCCATATCTTTTTGGGTCCTTTCTTGTTAGTTCTTGAAGGAGGCTTATCCTTCTTAGTTTTTAAAACATTACAGGCACTTTTCAAATGACCAGATTTATTACAATAAGTACAATGTAAGCATTTACTATGACTATAGGACTTATCAGATGCTGAATTATTTTCCAAAAGGGTTTCATCTGATATATACCCAAGACCATGAGTTGTCGTTTTACTGACACCCCAGATCATTGAAGCTTGCTTGCTACGAGTTACACTCTCGGCAAGAAACTTTTGAAATGCTTGTTCATAGTCATTTGATTTGCAATTAGGATTGCTCAGTAACTACAGAACTCTTAGCTTGAGAGCTCTCAGCTTCTGGTTGCTTGTTAGCTTCCAGACGCTGGTTATCCACCAGACGCTGATTTTCAATTTTCAGCTTCTGGTTCTCTTCATTGAGTACAGAGTTTTCATTACGTAAAGAATGAAAATCTTGTGATAGTTTTAAAAATTTCTTTTTCAAATTCTTATACTCAATAGAGAGAGTGGCAGAGTCCTTAAGAAGATCATCAAAAGCAAGTTGAAGTTCAGAGTAGGAATCATATACTATTACCTCTTCAACTTCTTCTTCTGAGTCGATGTCAGTGTCTGCCATGAGGGCAATGTGAGCTTCTTCTTCTTTATCTTCCTCAGAGGAGGATAAGTCAAGATCTTCCCATGTTGCCATGAGACCTTTCTTCTTTTTCTTGAAGGAGCTTCTTGTGGACTTTTCTTTAAGATTAGGACATTCGGATTTGAAATGTCCAGGCTTCTTACATTCATAGCAAATGACTTGAGCCTTGTCCTTGTCTTTGCTCTCCTTCTTATCCTTTGAATCTTTCTTCTGAAACCTCCTTCTGAAGTTTCTTTTCTTCCACATTCTCTGGATCTTCTTAGATATGAATGCTAGCTCATCGTCTGATCCATCAGAATCTCCTTCTGAAGCTTCATAATCTGATTCTTCTTCTTCAGCCTGAAAAGCTTTAGAAGTACTAGGTTTATGTTGATTAACTTTTAAAGCAATAGAATTACTCTTCTTGGTAGGTTCTTCTTCATTTAACTCAAGTTCATGAGCTTTCAAAGAACTCATAAGATCTTCAAGCCGAAGAACATTTAGATCTTTTGCTTGAATAGCAGTGACTTTGGGTCTCCACCGCTAGTCAAGCTTCTCAAGATCTTTCTCACATGATCTGTAGTATAACTTTTTCCAAGGGCCTGCAACCCATGAACAAGTGTTTGGAATCTTCCAAACATAGTTTCAATATTTTCTCCATCTTCCATTTTGAATAGCTCATACCAAGTAACCATCATGTCGCCTTTGTCTCTCTTACTGGGCAGAGCCCTCATAAGACAAAACAAGAGAATCCCATATTTCTTTTGCAGATCAAACTTACCACATTTATCATATTCTCTTTCTCACATAGCACGTATGAGAATAAATCTAGCCTTTGATTAGTTTGATATCTCTTTTTTATCATCATTCCAGCTTTGCCCTAGGTATTGCAACACCAAGAGCAAAGAGCGGAGAAATGTATCCACTTTCAACTATATCCCATAAATCAAGATTTTGTGCCTCAAGGAATGCTTTCATCTTATCTTTCCAAAGTAATCAAATTTTTCTCCATTAAATAGACGAGGATCGCTCATATGACCACCTTCAAAGAGACATGTTCACAATATAGAATCTTTTCTCTTGACATCATATGCTCAACCAAGAGGCCGAGCTCGTACCAACCGAATGTGAACACAAGAAGGGGGTTGAATTGTGTTAAAAACTTTTCGCAAACTTTAAGTTAGAAACACTATAGAACACAAGTTTTTCAAAACTGTTTGTTTATCGGATGTCGGAAATAATCGGACTGGAAAAGCAGCTTGATAAAACTTGTTTTTAACACAAAGAAGATAGAAATGAATAGAAAGCAAGAAAGCAAGAGACACAGAAATTTATACTAGTTCACTACCAAACTGGTAGCTACGCCTAGTCCCTTCTGCTCCTCAAGGATTTTCCACTATAATCAACTGACATAATTTCCTCAAGAGTATTCTCATCACAACTTGACAATACTCTCAACTTCTCAAAACGACTCAAGACAAATGAGCCTTTGAGGATACAAATTTTAACTAGGCCAAAACAAACTTTTACAAGTGAGTTGAAATACAATTAAAAATAACTCTCACAGAGAGGATAAAAGATTAAGCTCAACTATAGAAAAACTTTCTTAAAGAAAGTGGTCGAACGCCGAGTTCGGGCTTGTAGTCCGTGAGACTTAGCACGAGACTTGGTTAGCAAAGGCTTGTTCTCGATAAATGAGGTAATATTTCAGCAGAATTTTAGCAAGCTTTTTCACAAAGATGTTCATACTTCTTCAATGGATACCATGAGGTATATATATAGGAGTTCCAAGGATATTACCGTTACGGTAAAAATGGCTTCTTTCCATTGAGTGAGGTAAATTCAAAAAGTCGCTCTTTCTTCCTTTGCAGAGAATATCCCAAGAGTACATATTACCGTTGCACTACCTTGCTTTTCACAATTGCTTGTACGATTTTTGTCTTGTAGCTAAAGGTATCACCTTTGATACCTCAGACAACAATTTTAGCGCCGTAATCAATTTTGAAATCCGTTCCAGAAACTTCTAAGAGGAAGAGCAGCAACGTGACTAACACGTGATTTGAAATGAAGTTCAGACGCTCGCTCAGAATCGGAAGTTCGGACGCTCGTAGCAATTGGATAAGCATAGTGCATAAAGAGGAAATTCCTGACGCTCACAAGGATGAGCTGGATGCTGACACATAGAATGAATCCTTCTCTTGAGAATTACTTTCTTCTTGCTTGAGTGGCTTAGAATATATGTATTATTAGTATCTGCACACTTCAAGAAATGTTAGAACATAAATTGTTCTCTTGTGAATACTTTGTTATCATCAAAATTAATGAGGGTCTAAACTTCTCAATCGTTTAGGTTCCAACATGTAGCACGATAGTGATATTTTAAAGGAAGTGCTTAGGTCACTCTAAATTCTATTAGTTTGTATAAATTGATATGTTTAATTTAATTTATATATATGTATATATAATTACATAATTATCTGATTAATTCTAATTGTTTACGTACCAAATAATTTATTGATCAAAATTTGAATATTTGAATAACAGAGATATTATTCATGGATAGTGTAAAAAAAACTCATTACTATATGTCAAGCAACCAAAACAGGAATGTATAGAATTTTACTTTTTATTTTTTTAGATTAATTGACCAAAAACATTTTCAATTTTCATATACAACTTCAAACCAAGAACCAACAGGTTAGAATCATTTCGTCAAAAAAAAAAAGGTTAGAATCATGAATGCTTGAGTTTAAACCAAAAGTCTATATTTTTTTTGAATCAATACGTGTACTGGCAAAACTAAACAACATTAATCTCAAAAAAAAAAAGAAACTAACAAACATTAATATGTTTTGACTATGTGTCAAAACCCTATTTGGTACACATTAATCTGATGAAGTAGTAATCGATAACTAAATTAAATTTAGATACCTACTTTAAGTAGGATAAATCCGTAAACTACCTAGAAACAGAAAATCAACGTAAATATTAATTTCTAAATACTAATAAAAACATTATAATTCTCCATTGGATAAGTCTAATCATTCCTCTGGCCTAGGAGGGCGATTAAGATCGAAAGGTCGGGCATTCGGAGATTGGTTCAAGTCAAAAGATTGACGCTGAGCATTTGGTTGTTGATGCTGAGCATTTGAAGGTTGTCGCTGAGCATTTGGAGGTTGACGTCGCACGTTTGGATTTGGTGGTGGCTGTTCGCTGGTTTCTAATATCCAATTTGGATGATGTTGTTCAATAACATGCACTGCTAAAGCCTGTGCAGATGAAAAACACATGCCACACTCATCACATGTGACGTTCATGATGTAACAAAATTACGCAAAGAAGACAAAATTTTGCAACATATTTTGGAAGCTAATGACTGATATAGAGTGGGAGCTGGTAGGGTTTAGGACAAAAGAAATAAGATGAATAGCAATTTATATAGTTGAGTGAAGAAAAAAGTTGAACTTCGTGTTGGGTGGGTTTCCTCCTAAGTGGGCCCCACGAGATATGATGCTGTGTTGTTTATTTGTCAAATATGTGGAAGATATGGTGCAGATATGTTTTTCCAATAAAAAGAGGAAACAAAGAAATATGGAATATTTACAAAGAGAAAATAAGGAAAAACAGATCTCAATAAATACAAAATATAAAGGTGTCATATCTCAACAGAATCAGATAAAAATATATTGTATATATTTGTTGCTCCTCTTCTATAAAGTTGTTATATTGTGGGGTGAGTTACAATACTATCTTGTAATCTCATTTTATGATAGTGTAATAATTTTGTTGAGGTGTTCTGTGGACGAAGGCAAGAGATGCCGAACCACGTAAATCATTGTGTCCTTTTTATTCCTTTGTGTGTGTGTGGATATTCCTCCACATTGGTATCAAAGATGCATGGGCGTATGCAGGTAAATCAGAGTGCTACTTGCGTATTTTTCCCAACACTTTGAAATCCTAAAATCTATGTGCACACAAGCAAATACACTTCAAGAATGTTCTTAGAGTGCGTTTAATTCATATTGAGGTACTTGAAAATAAAAAAGAAGAACAACATGGGACAAATACTTGCTTCGCAACATAATTTTTTGTCTAATATATTATCGTTTGATGGACAATAGACCACACAAGTAAAACAATGTAAAATTTACTTAAATAACTTTTGTAATATTTAACACTATATAATATATAATAATATAAAATGTTATGTTATTATATAATAATAATATATAGTATGTTTTACATCGCGAGAGTAAGAGTTATATATAAATTTATATTCATATTACATTAAATACATTATATAAATTTATGTTTACATTTTTTATCAAAAAAAAAATTATGTTTACATTTTATGTTTTACGTACATAATATATACATCCATATACATACATACATATATATATATATATATATATATGTATATATGTGAAGGAAGCTTGAGTTTGAACATTAAATTCAAAATTATTTTTATTCATGAGTTACAACCTTTTATTTACCTTACATCAATTTTATCACTTTATTACTGTATTTAGATATTGTAACATCCCACCAAAATTGCCTAATTTGTATAATTTGCATAATTGTATGATTTGCTTAAATTGCTTAATTTGCCTAATTTAATTAGTTAGCTTTTAAATTAGGATTCATATGGGTTATTGTTAATTAATTGAGTAGAATACTTTTGAGGTGTAATGTATGATTTGTGGGGGGTGAATGGAGATGGCTATTAGTAAGATGAGTCTTAACCAAGGGTAGGATAGTAAACCTACTTTAGAAGATAAGGGATAATTGGGACCACACACCTCTAGAAGACCCCCATTACCTCTCATTTCCTCACACAACACACATTCAACCCTCTCTCTACCCTCACCCACGATTTCTTCCTCTCCATGCCCTAGGGGAGAAGAAAAAAAAAAGATAAGCTAAGTCCTGCACCTTGAAGAAGAACAAAGGAGAGAAGGAAGCACTCTCATATTTTGGTCCTTGGGTAGAAGAAGGTTAGGACTGCAACCTCTTTGATGGACCAAACTGAAGTTGAGTGGAGAAGAAGGAGTTCAGCTCGAAAATCACAAGGAGGAAGAGGAAGGATAGGAAGTCTTACAAGCCCTTGATTCTTCTTCTTGATTTAAGGTGAGTTCTTCTCCTTTAGGTGGTGGGTAACCAATAAGACCCCCATTAGGATTTTATTTCCCTTTGCATGTGGCCTTGCTGGTCTAATATTGAGATTTTTGAGTGAGGGTTTGAGGTTGAACTTTGTAGAAGTTTGGGTTACAACCTAGTGAACTTGCATGTTAAAACTGCCTCTGGTATTTCGAGGGTAACTCTCTCTTTAGACCTTGGATTGAATTAGTTTTTGTTTCTGTTTAAACTAGACTGGAGGGGCTTCATTTTAGACACAATAATCACTGGAAAATGTTAAGAAACGAATTAGATATAGAATTTATAAGTTAGGGTATGAATGCTTCCCTGTTGCCCTGACACCAGTGTATTGTTTGTCAAAACTGTACTAGTTGGGAGAATGTCTTCTAAAATAAAAATTATATTAGTAAACTAGACATTCTAAGCTTTCCAACGTGTGTTTGTTTACCTAATTCCGACTCCATTTGATATATTAATAAAATCCCCGAAGTTGATGCTCTGCTGCAGAAATTCTGCAGAAGGCCTGGCACGGCCGTGTTATGCAGCACGGCCAGGCCGTGTTTCAATCTGTTTCATAGGCTTAAAATGCTTAGTTTTGGACCATTTGACTCCCTTAAACATGCTAATATGCTTGCTATGCTTAGGTATTACTCTTATGTATCTTTATATGAGATTATGAGGAATGTGTTAGAGCTATACACAATTTGATAATGACTTGTGATTTGTTATGAGTTAATGATTTATAATTGAGTTTGGTTGAGGCTGAGGGTGTTTGCAATTGTATGGAAACTCGTTTTTGGTTATATAGGGTTTTTCCACTGACGAGGACCCCTTTGTGGAGCGGTATATAATTGAATAGCTCTCACTCTTTTCTTGGGCTATTGAGTGGCACCAAGTGGGTACATCCTTTGTAATTATGATTTGTGACTTGTTTGTAAGCAATACTTAATAGATGTTTGTATAGATATGTTAGAGGTATAAATGTGACTTGGAAATTTCTATTACATTTGCCTAACTTGGACATTATGTTTTAAGGAGGTAAGTGAGGTGAGGGGTCCGTGGAGGACTCACTGAGATTTCTTAATCTCACCCTTTCATTTAATTGTTTCAGATAAGCAGGTGCAGAAAATTGACTAACTGGAGGGATTGCTTATCCGCTAGTTTTATGTATTTTGTTTAAGTGATGTATGTAGGCTTATGGACCTTACCTTTTGTAACCTTTATGAGTTATGATTGTATTTTGAGTCTTAAGTGATGTCCTAAAACTCGTGAGACAAGTATTATGTATGACTTATGACTTGTGTTCTATCAAGTTTAATTTATCCTTGTGTCGATATCTGATAATGTATAAAATGCTATGATTCGATGTGAAAATTGAATTAGGGTGTTACATTATGGTATCAAAGTCGTTCGATTCTTATCGGACTGTGGAATAGCTAGGAACTGCTTAACGTGTTGTTAGAAACTGTTGTTATATTTCTCCTTATTATGCTATGAGATATTGAGCCTGATCAACTCAATGCTTTGTGCATTTTATGCAGAATTATGGCCTTAGGTGCTGGACGACGCGGTAGGCCTAGGAGGAATGCTCTGACCCCAATGACCCACCGGGACAAAATGACAACATCATGCAGGGAATACTACAGGCAATTCAAACTCAAGCAGCAGCAACCAATCAATTGGTAGCCCTTATGGCACAACAGCAACAGCCGCAGGCAGCCCCACAACCTCCCCATGCAGTTGACGGGAATTTCCTTAACTTTCTCAAGCTGAAACCTTCCACCTTTGTCGGTGCCTTAGACCCCACCAAAGCTCAGTATTGGCTGGATGAGATGGAAGGGGGTTTTCAGGTGGTTCCCTGTACTGAAGAACAAAAAGTAATAAATGCTACTCAGATGCTGAAAGAGGAGGCAGAACATTGGTGGAGAGGAGAGAAAGCTCATCTCCAAGCTACTCATACACCCCTTACTTGGGCAAACTTCCGCAAGGCCTTCCTCGACAAATATGTTCCCGAAGCCATTAGGCAGCAAAAACATAGGGAGTTCCAAGACTGTAAGCAAGGAGATAAGACAGTTAGGGAGTATGTGATGAAATTTGAAGAGTTGGCTCGGTATGCTCCCTGGGCCACCTATGCACCCGATGAGACTTGGAAAATTGACCAATTTAAATGGGGCTTCAGGGCTGAAATTCGAAACAGTTTGTCCCAGACTAAGTTTAATGACTATGCCACTCTAGTGCACCAAAGCTTGGCGGCAGAGATAAGTTTGAAGGAGGTAATGGATGAGAGACAAGAGAAATGGAAGAAAAGGAATGAAGACCGTAAGACTAGCCAACCCCCAAAACAAAAGGGCAACTCCAGCAAAGGAAAGCAAGCTCAATCATCCGACACCGACAAATTGAAAACTTGTACCACTTGTGGTAGGTACCATGGAGGGGAGTGCTTGGCCAAGGACTACTGCTTCTACTGTAAGGAAAAGGGTCATTTTACCAATGATTGTCCCGCACTCAAAAAGAAAGGTGAAAAAAGAGAAGCGGCGAGAAGTGGTGAACCTAACCAAGGGCGTGTGTTTGCCTTAGATGCCAAGAGGGCAAAGGGTACGGACGGTCTGATGAAAAGTACGTGTCTCTTGAATGAGCAGCCTGTTATTGATCTTTATGATTCTGGTGCTACCCATTCTTTCGTTTCCTACAAATGTGTTGTAAGGTTAGAGTTGCCACATACTTCATTACCAATTCCCTTGAATGTCTTGACCCCCGCTGAGGGCAGCATTCCTACTTCCCTTCTATGCGAGAATTGTTCTCTCGAAATACAGGGAAGAGTATTTAAGGTCAATCTAGTGTGTCTACCTTTGGAATGTATGGATATTATTTTGGGGATGGATTGGCTTGCGGCTAATCAAGTCATTTTGAATTGTTATTGTAAAACCATAGAATTTGCTGATTTACAATCTCCCCAAAAGAATATTCATCCTGATGTGCTGGCCAGTGTTGCTCGACTAAACCAATGCTTAGGAGAGGAGTATTTCGGCTATGTTCTGCTACTCTCTTCATCTTTAGAGGTTGGACTAGATTTGATCACTGTCCCGGTCGTAAACGAATACTTAGATGTGTTTCCTGAAGAGGTGATGTCCCTACCTCCCGAGAGGGAGATTGAGTTTTCAATAGATTTAATCCCCGGGATGGGACCAATATCAACAGCTTCGTATAGGATGTCACCAGCAGAACTTAAAGAGCTCAAATCCCAATTGGAGGAACTGATATCTAAGCAGTTCATCAGACCTAGTGCCTCCCCTTGGGGAGCACCTGTATTGTTAGTTAAGAAGAAGGATGGTAGTATGAGACTGTGTGTGGACTATAGGCAGATTAATAAGGTGACCATCAAAAATAAGTACCCGCTTCCCCGGATAGACGATATCATAAATCAGCTTAGGGGAGCTTCATACTTTTCCAAGATTGACCTAAGGTCTGGCTACCACCAAATTCGGGTTAAGGCCAAAGATGTTCCCAAAACCACTTTTAGAACCTGGTACGGGCACTACGAGTATTTGGTTATGCCCTTCGGATTAACCAATGCTCCAACCGTGTTCATGAGCTACATGAATCAAATTCTAGGCCCTTTCCTTGATAAATTTGTGGTGGTGTTCATTGATGATATTCTAATTTATTCTAAAAGCTCCCAGGAGCACGCGGAACATCTTAGGATCGTGCTAGATACCCTTAGGCAAAAGAGATTGTTTGCAAAACCTTCCAAGTGTGAGTTTTGGTTAGAAGAAGTAAAGTTTCTAGGACATGTGATCTCACAAGCAGGAGTGTCGGTTGACCCCGATAAAGTACGAGCAAAGGTCTTTGGATCGGGAAAGGCCGACCACTACATCGAAATTCGAAGCTTTTTGGGTCTAGCTGGGTATTATAGGAGATTCATCAAAGGGTTCTCCCAGTTAGCACTTCTGCTAACGAGGCTAACCCGTAAGGGGCAGCCGTTTGTATGGAGTAATAGTTGTGAGAATAGCTTCTTAGAGCTCAAGATTAGACTGACCACTGCTCCGGTATTGATTATTCCGGATTCGTCATTAGGGTTTGAAGTGTATAGTGATGCTTCGATTAAGGGATTAGGATGTGTGCTTATGCAAGGTGGGCAAGTGGTAGCTTATGCTTCAAGACAATTGAAACCTCATGAAGAGAACTACCCAACTCATGATTTGGAACTCGCGGCAATTGTTTTTGCCTTAAAAATTTGGAGGCACTATTTATATGGTGCCCGGTTTGAGGTCTTTAGTGATCATAAGAGTTTGAAATATCTCTTTGATCAAAAGGAACTCAACATGAGACAAAGAAGATGGGTAGAACTCCTCAAGGATTATGATTTTGAGCTGAAATATCACCCAGGCAAGGCGAATGTGGTCGCCGATGCTTTGAGTAGGAAGTCCCTTCAAATATTGTAACGCACGTATTTTTACGATACGTTAATTAGCGGTAATATTGTATTTTTGTCATAATTATGCTTCAATAAAGCAATTGCTTCTTCCCTAAGTAAGTGATTTAATTAAATCAAGAGCTAATATAATTAAGAATTAATATTTTTATATTGATTCACGGTTTGAAGATCGTCGAAAAATTCTAACGAAGTTTCGGCGCGTTTCAAATCGCCGGGCAGTTTTGCCGCAGATAAAATTCTAAATGAACTCCGATTTCGATGAAAATCGAATCGTAACTTGTTGAGACTATTTTTGAGTGATTGTTGTTATTTTTATTATTTATAATTAAATATTATCACGCGATGAATTAATTTTTCGTTAAATTAATTTTCGCGAGTTTATCGGTAATGCGGTTTCTCGTCGCCGTGTTTTTAAATCTTTAGACTTTAGATTAGAGGGTAATCATGAGAGATGTGAGATTAGATGGGTAAGATTAGATGATATGTTTAACATCTCATAAAATTACTAGGTGTCATTAGTTGTGTGATTTTTTTTTTAAAAAGTCTGTTATTCAACTACTCCTACTAACTATGCTTATTTTTATTATTATATAAGTGAGGAACCAAGGCTATATGCAGCCCATTTTCCAGCCCTCATTCACGCCACCATCTCTCTCTCAAACCCTCATCTTCTTTCTCTTTTTCCCTTCTTGAAAAGCAAGCTTCCATGGATGCTTTCCTCCATTTTTCTTGAGTTTTTCAACTTGCAATCTTCACCAAAGTTGCTCCAAACCTTCATCTCTACCTAGTTCTTCTTCATCCTCATCATCTAAGTAAGAGAAAAATCAATTTTTCCCTCCCCATTTACTGTTGAAAACCGCGCCCCCTCCCCTTTGTTGCTTCTTGTAATTTTGCTTTTCAATCTTGTTTCTTATGCTTGTTTGATGTTGTTTGATGGGTTGATGATGATCAAGAGGAAATGAGACATTCTTTTTCCCTTTCTTGAGTTCTAGGGTGAGAACCCTAAGAGGAGAAAAAGGGGAAAATGGTGTGATCCTCATTGAATCACCTAATTAGTGGTTTAATTGAGTTAATGGAAGTTGTATGATGATTGTTTAAATTATAGTTTTGTTTTTGCATGCCTAACTTGTTAGTTTATGATTGAGACCTATTCCTTAATTATGGAAATTGTGGGTTTAGGTGATTGAATCATGTATCTAAGTGTTGAATGTTATGTTTTAGGTAGTTTTAAGGCTATTGGAATTGATATGCATGAGTTAGTATAAGAGTTAGTTCATGTTTTGTGAAAAAGTGATCTTGGAGGGACTAAAATGGCATAAAAAAAGTGATTAGGTTGTTCTTATTTTTAATTTGGCATGAACATATTTTTTTAGCATGATATTGGCAATGTATTTAATGCCTTAGGATTCTTGAAATTGGGATTTTGTTGATTGGAAGTATTCTTGGGAAAACAATTAATCTTGAAAAAGTTGGAAATAAGTTTTGAGAACTTTGTATTTTAGTTTAAATTGGTTGGCCATGCATTGTATGATATATAGCATGTTGATGGATTTAATGGTTGTAAGTATTGAGTTTTTGAAATGAAAAATTGACTTGAGAAATGTTTTACAACTTGTTTCAAATATGGGTGTGAATGATGCTTAGACAAGAATTGATGTGAGTTACCTTAAATATGGTTGTTTGGTTTGAAAAATGTTAGTAGTAATGAAAAGGAGTTTTTGCAAATATTTTTTTTAAGAGAAGAGGGTCATGGCCGAGAGGCCTAAAAGATTTTTGGAAGGAAAATTTTAATTGTGAACTTGTATGTAATGCTTAAGTGTGCTTAATGTATTAATTGAAGTTGATGTTGTTTTGGTATTTAGAAAATGATTTAAAAAGAAGTTGAGTTCTAATTGCTTGAGTCCTTGCATGAATATGTGCTAAGTTTTTGATAGTTGTGAAAGATTTATTATTTATGCTTACTTGAAGTTCAAGAAAGGGAATTATTCTCAAAACCTTACTTTTTCAAATGATTTTGAGTGTGTTATTAATTTGTAATGCTTGTTTGAGTTTGGTTAGAAAAGGGATAAGTTGAGAGCATAAGTTTAACTAGAATTCCTAGATTGTACTAAGTTGTATGTGGTAATAGGAATCGAAGTACCGGACATTGAGCGAAGCGGACCCGAAGACGTAGGAGCGACGTTAACGACAGCTCGTGGTAAGGGCACTTCTAGACACTTTTAGGATTTTATTTTTATGTCCATGTGTAAGGACAAATTTTAGAGATGTTTAAGTTCTTGTTTTGTTATTCAAATGCTTATTTAAATACGAAGAAGTATGAGAACTCTACGAGTTCGAAGTTAGGGTTTTTAAACCCCTTCGTTTATTTTATTGTCGTGCAGTCGCCCATTTTCCGAGTCATTCGTGGGTGAAAACTTTGTGGTTGGTCTCCTGAACCCAACCCCCCACTTGTTTGTACCTCTCTGTTAATTCCATCGAGTTGCAGAGGGATGGATTCCTTGATTTGCGTGTCAAGCATGTGATGTTGTAATATGATTGAGTTATGCAATATTTAATATGCGAGTGAATAATGTTGTGAATTGCTTATGCTGTTTGTATCGTTGAATTGCGTTTCTTCATGCAAGCTGCTTTTATTGCTTAAGTTGTTGAATTGCGTTTCTTCATATTAAGCATGCTCTTATTATTTGATATGCGGTCGAATAATCTTGCGTATAACTCTTTGAATATCGTATGCGGCGAATTGTTCATCGAGTCTGAGAGCATTGTCGAGTCGTCGAGACGTTTTTGAGCTGTGAGCCGGACAACTGAGGGTGCTAGGTCCCCTTCGTTCACGGTGGTTTAGCTAGGCATCGCAGCGTAGGAACCGGGACTGCTTACCTAGGGAGAAGCGAAAGATCCCAAGGCTACGGCTGGTATGTCAGTTGATGGATCTGCGTCTGCTTTCCGGAATAATTGTCGAGTCGAGAGAAAATGAGTAGTGAGTCGAGTCGAGTCTAGAGTGAGAGAGTTGAGCCACGTTCTGTGAATGATATACATTGTTGTTTGCTTATTGCTTTATACATTGATTATCTTGATCTGTTGAGAAGTTGACCCTTTCCCGTGGTGCCTTCAATTCATGACGGTTACCCAGGCGATGGCGACGGGCGTTTGGATTCCGGCGATGAGGATGTCGCCGGAGATTTTCTTTGACTTCCCTGATATGGAGCAACCCGCGGCAATGGAGTTTGACCCCATCTCCTGCCGTGTGGTATACACTGGGGACGTAGTACAGACACTACGAGAGGATGGCGTAGCTGTGAGACAGGATGTGACACGACGTACGGTCAGTTTCCCGATCCGGATGAGACAGGTGGTAGAGGCGTGGCGTGCTAGCGAGCGCGAGAGGGCCATGAGAGCCTCTTCTTCTTCACCAGAGGGACCTCATGACATTCCTAGGAGCACTGCTACCAGAGTTGCAGGCCGAGGTAGAGGGCATGGACCCAGAGTGAAATGGACCGCTCGCAAGAGCGTGATACGCCGAGGATCTGCAGGAGCTTCCACTTCGAGGGCGGCTGGTGTTCCGAGATCCCCTGTAGTACCAGTTTCCCCTACTGTCGCTAGGACCCCTACACCACCTGTGGCTTCCCCTCTCGTTTGTGCTGTGTGCCACGAGGCGGATTGCATTGGAGCGAGATCGACTGAGGAGGGACTGGCAGGTGAGTATACTCCGAGTGATGTGCCTGTGGAAGTGCCAGCTGCGGCCCCCTTCATTGACTTGACAGGCGAGGACCTGATGGAGGAGGAGGAGAAGGAGGACCCGTCAGAGGATTTGGGTAGCTACCTGTAGCTGTGGTGTTAGTTGACTGCTGCGTTATGTTTTCTTTTGTCGGTAGACTGTTGTATATATTTGGGATGACTGTATTTATGACTTTATGTTCTGTGTGTCGTGACCAGTCGGGCCAGGTGTTATTTTGGTTACAGGGTAGACTGGCGGTCTCACTTTTGGAGCAGCCCCCTGCATGGGTGTCTGCCGGAAGTACCCCCAGGGTATGATTACTCTCTTAAGGGTCGTCATACCATAGGTGTAATTCTTTGTACATTTCCTACTCTGTATTTTGCGTACACTGTTAGTATGACTTGTGTATATATATGGGTATTATGCATGTATGTCTTATTCGTATTTGAGTTTTGTGTCCTAGTTGCACCATGTTTCGAAACGCTGTAAGTACTCTGTGTGTGCTTTACGGGCACTATTGTTTTAAAATAAATAAATAAATACCGCATTTTTCTAAAGGGCACAAGAGTACCGTTTTAAAATGCATCGCATACAGGTTTAGTTTAGTTCTGTAGCGGTCCGGAAATGGGTCGTTACAAATATCATCCTTGATGATTAAGGAATTAGAGTTGTTGGAGTCCTTTAGAGACTTAACCTTAGAATCCTTCTCTACTGGTTATAGTCTTCTAGTGCAACAATTGCAAATCAGTTGTGACCTCAAGTCTCAGATTACGCAAGCTCAACTCTTGGATGAAGAATTGCAATCTAGGAAGAATCAGCCCGACTTCTCCATAGACAATGAGGGAACTATCCTAGTTCAACATAGAATCTGTGTCCCTAAAAATTCAGAACTTAAGTGGCAAATTTTAGAAGAAGCTCATAGGAGCGGATTCACAGTCCATCCCGGTACAACCAAAATGTACCATGACCTCAGACATCGATATTGGTGGCCGGGGATGAAAACAGATGTAGCTGAGTTTGTAGCTCGATGTTTAGTATGTCAAAAAACCAAAATTGAACATCAGAAACCTTTTGGCATGCTCCAGCCCCTAGAAATACCTGAGTGGAAGTGGGAAGGTATATCCATGGACTTCGTTGTGGGATTACCCCATACCCAAGCTGGTCATGACTCAATTTGGGTGATTGTGGACCAATTGGCAAAATCAGCTCACTTCATACCCGTTAAGACTACGTACTCCACCTCTAAGCTAGCAAAAGTCTACATCCAGGAAATAGTCAAGCTCCACGGGGTCCCTACGAGCATGTCTCGGATAGAGATCCCAAATTCACCTCTAGATTTTGGAAGGTTTTTCAGCAAGCTTTGGGAACTAGGTTGAACCTTAGCACAAGATACCACCCCAGATCGATGGTCGATCGAGAGGACCATCCAAACCTTAGAGGACATGCTTAGAGCATGTGTCTTAGAGGATGGAGGAAGTTGGATTGATTATCTACCTTTGGCTGAATTCGCTTATAATAATGGCTATCATTCGAGCATAGGGATGGCTCCTTATGAAGCCCTTTATGGGCAGAAGTATAGGACACCTTTGTGCTGGTATGAAGTCGGGGAAAGGAAATTGATAGGTCCCGACCTAGTTCAGGAGACAACGGATAAGATTCGGATGATCAGGGATAAACTTAAGACGCTCAAAGTCGACAAAGGAGCTACGCGGACTTAAAATCTAGACCACTTGAATTTGAAGAGGACGAACATGTGTTTTTGAAAGTGTCTCCTAAGTTAGGTGTTGGTAGAGCACTAAAGGCCAAAAAGTTGCATCCTCGTTACATTGGTCCTTTTCAAATCCTGAGACAAGTTGGTTCTGCTGCGTATGAACTCGCGCTTCCTCCCTCCTTGTCCAATTTGCACAACGTGTTTCATGTGTCACAACTCCGAAGATACATTCCCGATCCTTTCCAACACTTGGCTCATGAGTCTGTACAAATAAGATCGGACCTAATGTACCAACCTATGCCGGTCCAAATCGTCGATCGGGACACTAAGGCACTAAGGAACAAACGTATTCCTATGGTTAAAGTCATTTGGGAAGGATCCACTCCGGGGGAAGCTACTTGGGAGGTGGAAGAAGAGATGCGGAAAGCATATCCATATCTATTTCCTTAGGTATGTGCATCTAATTTTTGAGGGCAAAAATCCTAAAAAGGTGAGGAGTAATGTAACATGCCACCAAAATTGCCTAATTTGTATAATTTGCATAATTGTATGATTTGCAAAATTGCTTAATTTGCCTAATTTAATTAGTTAGCTTTTAAATTAGGATCCATATGGGTTATTGTTAATTAATTGAGTAGAATACTTTTGAGGTGTAATGTATGATTTGTGGGGTGTGAATGGAGATGTCTATTTTTAAGATGAGCCTTAACCAAGGGTAGGATAGTAAACCTACATTAGAAGATAAGGGATAATTGGGACCACACACCTCTAGAAGACCCCCATTACCTCTCATTTCCTCACACAACACACATTCAACCCTCTCTCTACCCTCACCCACGATTTCTTCCTCTCCATGCCCTAGGGGAGAAGACAAAAAAAAAGATAAGCTAAGTCCTGCACCTTGAAGAAGAACAAAGGAGAGAAGGAAGCACTCTCATATTTTGGTCCTTGGGTAGAAGAAGGTTAGGAGTGCAACCTCTTTGGTGGACCAAACTGAAGTTGAGTGGAGAAGAAGGAGTTCAGCTCGAAAATCACAAGGAGGAAGAGGAAGGATAGGAAGTCTTCCAAGCCCTTGATTCTTCTTCTTGATTTAAGGTGAGTTCTTCTCCTTTAGGTGGTGGGCAACCAATAAGACCCCCATTAGGATTTTATTTCCCTTTGCATGTGGCCTTGCTGGTCTAATATTGAGATTTTTGAGTGAGGGTTTGAGGTTGAACTTTGTAGAAGTTTGGGTTACAACCTAGTGGACTTGCATGTTAAACCTGCCTCGGGTATTTCGAGGGTACCTCTCTCTTTAGACCTTGGATTGAATTGGATTTTGTTTCTGTGTAAACTAGACTGGAGGGGCTTCATTTTAGACACAAGAATCACTGGAAAATGTTAAGAAATGAATTAGATATAGAATTTATAAGTTAGGGTATGAATGCTGCCCTGTTGCCCTGACACCAGTGTATTGTTTGTCAAAACTGTACTATTTGGGAGAATTTCTTCTAAAATAAAAATTATATTAGTAAACTAGACATTCTAAGTTTTCCAACGTGTGTTCGTTTACCCAATTCCGACTCCGTTTGATATATTAATAAAATCCCCGAAGTTGATGCTCTGCTGCAGAAATTCTGCAGAAGGCCTGGCACGGCCGTGTTATGCAGCACGGCCAGGCCGTGTTTCAATCTGTTTCCTAGGCTTAAAATGCTTAGTTTTAGACCATTTGACTCCCTTAAACATGCTAATATGCTTGCTATGCTTAGGTATTACTCTTATGTATCTTTATATGAGATTATGAGGAATGTGTTAGAGCTATACACAATTTGATAATGACTTGTGATTTGTTATGAGTTAATGATATATAATTCAGTTGAGGCTGAGGGTGTTTGCAATTGTATGGCAAATCGTTTTTGGTTATATAGGGTTTTTCCACTGACGAGGACCCCTTGGTGGAGTGGTATATAATTGAATAGCTCTCACTCTTTTCTTGGGCTATTGAGTGGCACCAAGTGGGTACATCCTTTGTGATTATGATTTGTGACTTGTTTGTAAGCAATACTTAATAGATGTTTGTATAGATATGTTAGAGGTATAAATGTGACTTGGAAATTACTATTACATTTGCCTAACTTGGACATTATGTTTTAAGGAGGTAAGTGATGTGAGGGGTTCGTGGAGGACTCACTGAGATTTCTTAATCTCACCCTTTCATTTAATTGTTTCTGATAAGCAGGTGCAGAAGATTGACTAACTGAAGGGATTGCTTATCCGCTAGTTTTATGTATTTTGTTTAAGTGATGTATGTAGGCTTATGGACCTTACCTTTTGTAACCTTTATGAGTTATGATTGTATTTTGAGTCTTAAGTGATGTCCTAAAACTCGTGAGACAAGTATTATGTATGACTTATGACTTGTGTTCTATCAAGTTTAATTTATCCTTGTGTTGATATCTGATAATGTATAAAATGCTATGATTCGATGTGAAAATTGAATTAGGGTGTTACAGATATTATTATTAAATATTATTATATTGACAAATTTATTTTATTATTAGTTGTATTAACTATTAGGTATGCAAATTCCTAGACATTTTATTTAATATTTAAAATTCTTAATTATAATATTAACTATATATAAAACACCCGTTATATATAAAACCGATGTAAAAAGTTATTTTTCACACCGGTTAAATATCCAGTATAAAAAGTAAGGACATACAACACTGGTAGTATCCACACCGGCAAAAAAACTGGTGTTAAATGTCAAATTTAACCGGCGTAAATTGTCTTTTTTGCACTAGTGAATTTAATGGACGTATTGAATGTTTATTTTTATATTATAAGTTTCTCCATTTTATACAATTTTTTGTAACTCTTGGACTAACTAATTAAATGTATTAATAAACTACTATTTAAATATTACCAATTAACCCATAAATGGACAAAAAATTCCAATGTTGCCCCTATTTTTTAAAATTTTAAAAGTATTTAACTTTTAATTAGATAATTAATTACTAAATTTATTTAATGTTATATAAAAATTTATTTATTTATGTAATTCTATTTGAATAAATATTTGTTTTTTTAATTTGATATACTATTGTAAATAAAATATTTGTATTTTTAAATAAACATACGTGATCAAATAATATGTTTTATTTCAACAATTGTTTTTCATTTATGTGTACAAAAATAAAAAATAGTTAATAAGGCAGAATGCTTAAAAATTGTTTTTATTTAAAATAAATTATCCTGAAAATATTATAAAGTTTAAAAATTTAGATAATATTTTATGTTTTTACCCATATGTTGAGCATTCAAATTTGCTTCAACCATTTTATTATTTCAATTGGTAATTAGAATACATGTTTAACCTTATCCTAAGCTCATCAATCTCATACTTGTATGGTTGAATCATTATAAACCAAAAATGACAGATTACGTTGACAAAAGAGAAACAAAACCCAATATTTTAAACTGCAGCATGTAACAGTATGAGGAAATATAATAGATTAAGAAATATTTAGAAAGGTCCTAAAATAATTAATTAGTGAAAAAGGATTAAAAACCGGCCCAAATGGCCCAATATGACCTGATTAACCCTAAGAAATCTTTGGATTAAGAAAAACGGATTATTTTAAAATTAAGTGAATCGCGATGCGACGGAGACAAAGAAGAAGGGGATCGCGACGCAATTTGAGTCAGTGCGAAAGGCGGTGATCAGCACCGCGGATCGCTCAACACGTGTCCAGATTGTAACGCGATGAGCGATTGTGTCTAGCACCGTCGCGATGCGATGGAGCCAAATTTTGCCTATAAATAGAGCTCGTCCCTCTCCATTCTGCCAGGTCCTTCAATTGAGGAATTGGAGTGCAAAGAATGAAGCTTGGAGGAGGAGAAGTAGCAGGACGCGGGCGACAACGATCAACTAAGCCAGCTTTGGGGAGATCTGGACTCTATACTCTAGGGATAGTAGGAATAGGATAGGTGTAGAATAGGGAAGTATGGTGGCCCAAGCCCTACTAGGAGTTGATGCCCCAACACCCTAGGAGGGGTGTTGTGACTATGACTGCTAAGGATAGCAGTCAATAGTCCATCAACCATAGGTGTAGCATTGTGTAGAAAACCCTATGATAGACAACTTATAATTGTTTGACAGTTGTGTGTGTTGTTTGATAATGTGTTAGTTGTTAGTCGCCTGAGCGACATTAGAGTTGTTCGTATAATGTTGTCTGTTGTGTATTTAATTATTTAATTAATAGTGCAATATAATATGTTGTTTATGTTTGTAACATCCCAAATATTTAAGAAAAAATTTCTTTAGCAATAAAACCCCAGTTACTTGAAAGTAAGTCGTATAGACTGATCACCTCAATGATTTACTGAGAGTACGAGGAACTATTTTGGCTTATTTTGAATAATTTAATTATTATAAATAATTATTATTCATGATGTCAATTCAAATTAATAGGCAGCTTAGACGTATGCTGCGTTTAAGGTGAATTCATCAATTATACTTATTATAAGTTATCTATCTTACGCGGTAACGCGTATTTGTGCTACTAATAAATTGATTGAATTAAATCGAGATTAAATTTAATTTAAGAAATAATATTTTATATTAATTCGTGGTTCAAAAATCATCAAAAAACTCTAACGAAGTTTCGCCGTATTTTGAATCGCCGGGTAATTTTTACCTGCAATAAAATTTAAAACGAATTCCGATATCGATGAAAATCGAAACGTAACTTTTTGTTATGATACTTGAATGTTTTCAATTGCTTTTATTATTTATGATAAATTATTATCACGCGGTGAATTAATTTCTAAGTAAATTAATTTTCGCGATTTAATCGGCGAAAGAATTAATCGGTAAAGCGATTACTCGACGCTGTAAAGGAAGCTTGAGTTTGAACATTAAATTCAAAATTATTTTTATTCATGATTTACAACCTTTTATTTACCTTACATCAATTTTATCACTTTATTACTCTATTTAGATATTATTATTATTAAGTATTATTATATTGACAAATTTATTTTATTATTGGTTGTATTAACTATTAGGTATACAAATTCCTAGACATTTTATTAAATATTAAAAATTCTTAATTATAATATTAACTATATATAAAACACCCGTTATATATAAAACCGATGTAAAAAGTCATAAAAAGTGACTTTTTACAATCAAGTAAATATCCGTGTAAAAAGTAGGGACATACAACACCGATAGTATCCACACTGGCAAAAAAATGGTGTTAAATGTCAAATTTAACCGGCGTAAATTCCCTTTTTTGTACTAGTGAATTTAATGGACGTATTGAATGTTTATTTTTATATTATGAGTTTCACCCTTTTATACAATTTTTTGTAACTCTTGGACTAACTAATTAAATGTATTAATAAACTACTAATTAAATATTACCAATTAACCTATAAATGGACAACAAAATTCCAATGCTGCCCCTATTTTTTAAAATTTTAAAAGTATTTAACTTTTAATTAGATAATTAATTACTAAATTTATTTAATGTTGTATAAAAATTTATTTATTTGTGTAATTCTATCTTAATAAATATTTGTTTTTTTAATTTGATATACTATTGTAAATAAAATATTTGTATTTTTAAATAAACATACGTGATCAAATAATATGTTTTATTTCAACAATTGTTTTTCATTTATTTTTACAAAAATAAAAAATAGTTAATAAGGCAGAATGCTTAAAAATTGTTTTTATTTAAAATAAATTATACTGAAAATATTGTAAAGTTTAAAAATTTGGATAAGATTTTATGTTTTTACCCATATGTAGAGCATTCAAATTTGCTTCAACTATTTTATTATTTCAATTGGTAATTAGAATACATGTTTAACCTTATCCTAAGCTCATCAATCTCAAACTTGTATGGTTGAATCATTATAAACCAAAAATGACAGATTACGTTGACAAAAGAGAAACAAAACCCAATATTTTAAACTGCAGCACAAAAGCAAATGATGTAATTTATACGCAAAACCTTTACATCATCAATGATGAACATGTATAGTTTTGGTGAAAGGTAAAAAGCAATAAAAATAGAAGGGACAACAGAAGCATTTGCGAGTGTTTTTTTAAAAGAAAATTTTGCCTAAAACTCTTTGAAAATGGATTTTTAATAGTGATGAAGAATGAGAACCATGACAGATTTCATGAAATAATAATTTCAACATCTAAAGTCTAGAGTCAAACGCAAAACTTAAAGACTCATCCATAAAATAATCAAAAAACAGCCCTTCTAATCAAAGATATATGGACTATTCCATCAAAAAAAGAAAGATATATGGACTATACACACAAAGGAAAATGTATTAAATGAAATATTTTATCGAAAAGATTATGCTCGACATTCCAATAATAATTCACGAAGCAAACCAATCATCACAGAAAGTAAATTTTTAAGATGCAGATGAATGCACACAACAACCAAGCCACTCGTCCACCCTATTGTTATTGTTCTAACAAAGTCCAATGCCAAAAATTCAAATTTCTTAGTGTTTCATCTCTTATACACATTTTTCTATGCTCTCTTTAATATTTCTTTTCTCTCGTTGTGCGAGTACTTTAAGGTCAATGAGATCAGTGAACCTGGACTGCAACAAAAATGGTTTTTCGATCGTAGAGAAATAAATTTCGATGGCATTGTGTATCTTAATCAAGAGCCTTCTTTTTGTCCCTTCAATTGTCTCTCTCTCTCTCTCTTTCTCTTCCTGCTTTCTTTTCCCTTATCTCGTCCTCTCCTTTTTCAGGTATTCTTACCTTTCAATTTATAATAACAATCTCATGTTCTTTCCATTTTTCTAGTACGTCTAATATTTTGGACTTGGCCTAAATATTTGTTATTAATTTGAGTTATCATATTTATTTATTTTTTGAATGACGTTGAAACTGGAAAAATAAAATCAAAATGAAATAAAAGTTAAAAAGTGAAAACGAAACAAAAATTAGGTGCCAATATAAACTTTATTTTTTCTCTTTTTTATATGACATGATAAAAAATTAGGGGAAATGATTTTCACAACCGAAGAAAGTTTGTTTAAATTAAATAATTTAAAAATACCAAATAAAAAAATTTAAAATGAAACATGGGGAAAAATTATAAATCAAATATAATAAGTTAAATATTTAAATAATTAAAAAACTAAATAAATCAAACTAAAAATCAAACCGTAAACTAAATACGTGAAGAGAATTATTTGAAAGTTAAATAATTATATAAAAATAAATAAACAACCAATCATTAAAATGTGGTAAAAATTAAAAACTAAGTAATGTCAAGCATCTTTTATAAAATAAACTTTTTTTACGGAAATTAATCAATATAATTTAAAGCTTGTAAAATAATACGGTAATTACCAAAATAATAAAAAAATAATGTAAAATCTGACTTTTATTCTATTTTTATTTTGAAAATATCTAACAATTTAATGGACCCATAAATAATTAAATGTATTGATAAACTACTAATTAAATATTACCAATTAACCCATAAATGGACAAAGAAAATTTTCAATGTTGCCCGTAGACAACATTCATTTATATATATATATATATATAGATGTACACTATGTTATATGTATAGGTTAAAAGTCTAAATAGCAAAACAACCTATTACATTGTTATAGATATTAATTATAAATATTATTTAATTTAGTGGAGAAAACTATTTACTTTAATTCATTAAAATGTAGTAAAAATTCTACTTTAGTGAAAAAAAACTATTTACCCCATTAAAAACTATTACATGTGGAAATTTGAATGTTTTTATTAAGTTGTGTTTTTTTTATCTTGGTCCCCCTAAATTTAAATTCCTAGCTTCACCCTTGGGGCTCATAAAACAACAACAAAAGAAATATCAATCCTAATGACTAAACAGGGAACTCAACTCTCGTGACTAAACAAAAGACTCAACTCTCACGATAAAAAGATCTAAGAGATACAAAATAATAACAACATAAATATACTAACAAAGCTGTATTTTCTAAATGTTAAGACACTAGGAAAATGTCATATGTGATACCAAATAACAACAATTTAAACTTAATAAAAATAAATATAATAAAGAGAATTAACTTAAAATGGAATAAATTATAAAGCCGATAATGCTTACATGAAAAAACTGTAAAAGCAAAACTTTATTTTTGATGATGTATAATAGTAGAACTTAACAAAGAGTTGACGTAACTTAAATATTTTATATTCTATAAACATATAAAATTAAGAGATATGAGATTTATGTAACACCCCAAATTCCCTAAGCCTAATTATTAGAAATCCTAAGTGGATAAGAGGTTTAATCTCTAAGGATTAAATAAAGTTTACCGTCTTTAATTAAGTGTCTTACATCGAATTTGGATCTTAGGGGTAAAATGGTAAATTCACTCTAGGATTAAGGAGTTAAGGGACTAATTAGTGATGAGTGGTTTTAAGTGAATAAAATTACCTAAGCTTGGTTTAAGGACCTAAGGGCAAATCTTGTCATCTTAGAGGGGTTTATTTGCTAAATCCTAATTAAATACACACCGCTACCCCACCATACTCCATGTTTCACTTACTCTCACCCTAGAGCCCTCTCACAAACCCTATACTCCCTCCCCCTCACGATCTGTTTCTGAAAAACAGAAAAAAGAAAGGGAATGAAGAAAGAAAGAAGAAAAAGAGAAGAGGAAGAAAGAAGAAGAAGGGAAAAGAAAGGAAGGAGAAAGAGAGAGATGATGGTGCGATCGAAGGGGAGAGAGAGGGAGCTGGTCGCGGCGGCCATGGTGGAGGCCGATGGTGGTGCGCCGGTGAGGAGGGTGGCCGAGAGTGAGAAAGAAAAAGAGAGACGCTGTGGGGAGAGAGAGAGAGGGAGGAGACTGAGCTCGAAGGAGAAGAGAATATGAAGGATGACGAGGAACCAAGACTCAAATGGAAGATTGACTGAAGAGAAAGCGTCGATTTATGCTTCAATGGAGGGAAAGACTGAAAAACAGTGAGAAGGAACTCGAAAATCAAAGAGGAAGACCTTGCATGTGCCAATCTGATTAAGGAGATGAAGATTGAAGCTTGAGGACTGACTTATCATGGAAGATGGTCAGTCCCAATTGTAAATCGGGGTTTTTCATCCTGAAGCTTCTAAGGAGCAATAGGTAACATAGACTTCCCCCTAAAACCTCCCTTAGGGTGTGCTAGGAATTGTTATATAGATTCTTTAGTTCAATAATTAGTCTATTAATTATTCTGAAATGGTCTTGTATGGGGTTTTGACTGAAATAGGGTTGGATTCTGTCCCCAACCCCCCTAAACCAATGTTTGATGTTGATGTTTGTTCTGTTGTGAGTTCCATCGAACTTCACTCGGATTATTTATGGGATTGCTATGTTTGCTACTATGATTGGATTCAATTTTGATGTGGCTCGGCATTCGAGCTAGCCCATTTGTATGATTTTGGGGCAATAAGTTATTTGAGATTGAATTGCATGCACTAAGATATATGTATTTGCTTAGTGTAGAGGATACTTTGATAAGGGTACTAATCCTCTTTACACCTTTTAAGTTTCCTAATGATCTTGGTTTCTTAATATGTTTTGGGTTCCTAGTAATACATATGTATGTGGCTTTGAAATCCTTGTTCAAATCATCTTAGATTGGATTGAAAATTGTTTATGTGTGTGGATGTTTGCGTTTGAAATGCAAACCCGTCATATGTGTACTTCGGTCACTTTCGTTGACGAGGACCCTTTGGTAGGACCACAAATAGGTCCTTGCTCATTTTGATCCTTGGGCTTTGCTAAGTGGGTGCAGTCATTAATGTTTGTGACATGTATTTGTATTGAGCTTGTTTCTCATTGATCGAAACTTATATATGTTCGGAATGTTCGCACTTGAACTGCAAATATTATCGATTTACGCTAGTGATATGATATGCATTATTAATTGGTGCTCCTTGATTGAATTGTATGTGAAGTCATGTGAGTAACATATCCTTGATTAATCCGAGCCAGTCACCCCATATAAGTGAGGTCGGGAGTATACTTGGGATGTTACAATATAAGGCGCTTGTATTCCTCTGATAGGAATTGTTTGGAATGTTTGCAATTTGCTCTACAACCCCATCGTAAGTGATTAGCTACCACCTTTGCCGTTGGGGGCCCCTTGACTTTATCCTTCTATATATAGGATTGTACCCATTCTGCGTTTAAGCTGGGCCTTTGGCTTTATCATTGTATACGGGATTTTACTCATTTTGAAATTGGGCTGGGTCAAGTGGGGACATTCATTGTGGTCCTTTGGACATTTGTTTGCCATTGCTTCTCTCTTTAAAGATGTCAACTGCATTACTATGAATTGTGATTTGCTTGTAAGCATTATTGAACACGTGTGTGCAATGATTATGAATTGAGGTTGGTGAAAAGTGATCGTGTTATGTTTAGGTTATGTGTTGATGTGTGTTTGGGAGTTGGAAACTTAGTTGCACTATCATGTTTGAGGTTTGATTAAGGATAGTGAACAAATAAATATGTATATATTTATGGGGAGGATTTTCCATATGTCGCACACCACGTATGGCTGGAAACAACGGTAAAAATATTTATGATTTCAAGACTATGTTATTGAGTTTTATAAACTCACCTTTGGGGCGTTGTTTTCAGGTACAACTGTTGATGAGGTTCAAAGCATTGGATTATGCTCGGTCTTGCCTTCCGGCGAGACCCGAGTTACCGGATCACGAGTCGAGTCTTGGTTTCTGAGTCGTGTCTTTGTGTAATTAAGAGATTTATGTATAATTTATAATTATTTTAATTAGCTATTCTTTGAAAAAAGTTGTAACAACTAAAGTTAGGTTCCGTTTTTGAGAACTCTGGTTTACGTTTACCGTGCATGCGAGAAAAATTTACGAGACCTATTTCCTTAAATACAGGTTTAATTAGTAAGTAATCCCCTAATTAGAGTTAGGGTGTTACAATTTAAATATTGAATATCTAAATTTCATATTTTTAATATTTATATGATTTTTGAATATCGAGAGATATAAATATTTTTTGAAATAGCAAATAATCTATAACAATTTAAAAGTTTTGAAATAATAATAACAATATTATTAATAATATTGATGGATTTAAAAACAAATGAATTACATATCTTTGTTTACCACCTTAATTTTTTGATTGATTTGCTATCTTATATGAAAACAACATAAAACACTATTTATTGCTGGCTAAATGAAAAATTGATGATAGTGTAATTATTTTGTCATAGAGTAAACTCCAATGTTCATTTACTCAATCAAAACTGATATTGATATAATCAAAATTATATTATTTATGAGTGATTTATTTTAAAAGAAGTATTCTTTCACAAGAATTCATGAGAGATTTGGGTTATTAATTAAAAATTGAGTTGTTGTCATATTAACGTCAAAGTGGAAATTATGAAAATTATCGATCATGTTAGCAAAATTCATAATGCCTATACTAAAAGAATACTATAGTAAAGATTCAAAGAGAGTAAAGAAATTAAGAAAATGCAAAAATTGCAATCCATATATTATAACAAAAATACTACTAACTTATATGTAACAATTTTAAAATTTATTATTTTATTTTTGCTATACACAAATTAATATTTAAAAGCCATAATTGCACTTTTGGTCCTCCAGCTTTCTCAATTTGGCAATTTTGGTCCCCATATTTTATTTTTTGCGATTTTAGTCCCCTAACTTTCTCAATTTGACAATTTCTGTAACGCCCCGACTCTAATAAGGGGATTGCTTGCTAAAATAATAAACCTTTAAAGGTAATTACAGAACTTTGACTGCTTAAAAGCTTTGAATACCTAAAGAATCATAAACCAGAGTTTCGAAAAGCAGAAATTACTTTGATCAATACAAAACCTTATAATAAAAGAGTGAATGATGACTAATCAAATTTATACAATTTTCTTCCCAATATCACTTGACATAAAAAGACACGTAATAAAATGACTCGTACATAGTACTTAAGGCATTAAAGAGAGACTCGTGATCCGGTGTAGACTATTGACGGACATCCTCAGTTATTGGCGTCCCTGTCATCTGAAACAAATAAAGGAAAGGGATGATATATAAAAATCTCAGTGAGTTCCCTTACCCCATCCCCTTACATACCATTAATGAATTACAAATATCAGTCAAACGAGTTGCACCAAATAGCTAGCATGAGGATGTAAGGTTCATGATCATTTTAGTTTTAAAACTCTATTCAAAAGAAATACATTTCAAACTTAAGCTCATCAATAATAAACCAACACTAATTGTAAGGGGAGATAATGTGATTTGAGTAAGGAAGGATTCTTGAACCACCATCAATTTAAATTCTTCCACATTCCCTTACCCTCACTTATGCATTACAAAGCTTAACTTGATACTTTACTCATCAATAATTCATAATCAAACAATATAATCCTTAAAGTCATCATGCTTTGAAGGTGACATACTTCAATCAAACCATAGCACTAACTATGACCACAATATACATAAATCTAATTAATCTTGAAAGATTAAAAACAAGTCCATGAGCCAATCTAAAGGCTCATGGTTCTAAATACAAAATTGACAAGAATACTCTCTGAAGACATATCACAAACACCCTAAAGGCACACAAGCCAAACCAAGACAACATAAATTGGGGTTCTTTCAAAAACCCCAAATCATCAAAATTTGCATCAAGGTCAAGAACCAACAACCAAGACTTGAAATGAAGGTAATCAACCTAATAATGGGTTTTTAAAGGTTCCTGTAACACCCTAACCCCTATTAGGGAATTACGTACGAATAAAACCTGAATTTAAGGAAATCAGTCTTGGAAAATTTTTCGCATACATGGTAATATAAAGAATGAACCTTGGACACACAAGCGACATACCCAAAATAGGTACTACAATGATAACAGTAAATCAGAGTTTTCGAAAGCGGAACTTAACTTAATTAATTACAACTCTTCCGAAGGAATAATAAAATATGACATTTACAATTACACATTATTCACACATATTACTAGGACACAACCTAGGACTTAGGACATGACTTGTGATCCGGTGACTCAAGTCTCACAGAAAAGTAAGACCAAGCACATTCCAATGCTTTGAACCTCTTCAAACAACTGTACCTGAAAACAACGCCCCAAAGGTGAGTTTATAAAACTCAATAACATAGACTTAGATCCAAAATACTTTTATCGTTGTTTTCAGCCATACGTGGTGTGCGACGTATGGAAAATCCATCCCATAAGCATAGGTATAAATATTTATACTACCTTAACAAATCCTCAAGACCTAATATTTCAAACATCAATCACAGAGTCAAACATATGTCACAACAATCACAATGAATGTTCCCCACTTGATCCAGCTCAAGTACAAAATGAGTAAAATCCTATTAACAGGATAAAACCAAGGGGGCCCCCAACGGCACAGGTGGTAGCTAATCACTTACGATGGGGTTGCAGAGCGAATTGCAAACATTCCACACACAAACAATGCCTGTTATTGTGACATCCCAAGCCATACTCACATTGGAGCCACAAGGCCTTACGAAAGGGTATGCCACTCACAGGACTTCACACAAGCAATTCAATCAAGATCATTAATTCAAAAAGCAACACACAGCACTAGCATAATTTTATAATGTTTGCAGTTCAAGCGCAAACATTTCGAACACGTATAAGTTTCAATCAATGAGAAACAATACGCTCAATGCAATTACATTTAGTAAACACTAATGAATGTACCCACTTGGCAAAGCCCGAGGATCAAAATGAGCAAGGACCTATGTGTGTCCTACCAAAGGGTCCCCGTCAACGAAAGTGACCGAAGTACACATATGACGAGTTTGCATTTCAAAAGCAAACATCCGAACACATAACAACCAAGTTCCAATCAAATAACAATTCTAAGTAATTTACATGTCTAATTGGGAATCAAACACTTAGCAATATAACCACAACTTATTTAAAATGGCATAACGCCCTTCACCCATTTCAAGAAATTATAACCACTCCAAATTAGGCTAGTTCAAACGCCAATCCTTCCAAATTAATTCATGCATATTGATCAAGTGACCAATCAAACCAAATCAAACACATATATATATATACACCAATTGGAGCTCGATGGAACTCTCAACGGTACAAACATCACACATTATTTTAGGGGGGTTGGGGACAGAATCCAACCCTATTTCAGTCAAAACCCCATACGAGACCATTTCAGAATAATTAATAGACTAATTATTGAGCTAAAGAATCTAACTAACAAATCCTAGCACACCCTAAGGGAGGTTTTAGGGGAAGTCTATGTTACCTGAGCAATCCCAAGTTAGGGATTTGAGCTCCAAAAATCCCTTTCGCGGGCCGAGTCCTCGAGCTTGACTTCTTCTTCTCCATAAGTAAGAACCCACATGCAAGCCCTCTTTCTTTTCATTCCAAGCCACGACCTCCATTGAAGTGGCTCTTCAACCTTCCATCTTCATCTTCTTCCTTTAATCCTTCATCCTTTGAGTCTTGTTCATCTTCTCCCTCTCCATCCTCCTCCATTTTCGAGTTCCCTTCTTCTTCTCTTTCTCACGCGATCTCTCCCTCTCCCTCTCTGCGTTCGGCCCTCTCTCCCTCTCCTGGCCGTGAACAGTGGCACGGCCAACACCCCACACCACCGCGCCACCCCCTCCAGCCACCACCGTGGCCCTTCCTCCTTCATCTCTCTCGATCGCGACATCCTCTCCCCTCTTCTCTTCTTTCTTTCCTTCTTCTCTCTTCCTCTTTCTTTCTCTATTTTTCTGATTTTCCCTTTCCTTCTTTTGGGGCTGCAGGTCACGATGGGGGGAGTATTAGGGTGAAGGAGGGGGTACTAATGTGGGCTTAAGTGGATCATGGAGTACGGTGGAGCTTAGATCCAAAATTAATTAAAACCTTGCAATTACGCCCTTATTAAACCTCTAAATTAAATCTTAGGTACCTAATAATATTCTTGAGCAATCTGGCTAATTAAAACCACGCATAATTATTTAGTCTCATAATTCCTAAATCACTGGATAAAATTACAATTTTACCCTTTAGTTCCTAATTGGTTTTAAACTACTAAATTAAGGCTATGAACTATTTTTATTCCTTAGGGATTAAATCCCTTTTTCACTTAGGATTCCTAATAATTAGGCTTAGGGATTTTGGGTTGTTACATTACTCCCCACCTTTTAGGAATTTTGTCCCCAAAATTCGCCTTACCTTCTAAACTTATCCTTAAGCAGGATTTGCTCTCCTTGCTTCCGCTGCGAACTCTAATCCTATTCTGCTTCAAATGAGTAAGTTCCTTTCTAGATCGTCCTAAATTATCGGAATTTTGAAAAGAATTAATAGCTACCCTAGGTCAACTATCCGGAGGATTGGTGATTTAGCTAACCAGTTACAAACTAAGTCTTATCTCCAATAAGATGCTTATTAAGTTAAGACAAAGTTTATAATTGGTCAAACAACGTCACTTCATACCTCGGCTATTGAATCTAGCTTAGACATTAATTTCTCTGAATTCCCGCTAATTTAGCTATACTAAGACCCTTGTAGTCCTAAGACTATGGTCTAACACTCTTCCTCAGGCTAGTTATTCCACCAAAGTACTACGCCTAGAAAGCTTAGGGCTTGAATATCATTCCAAGTTCCCTAATTACAACTCCGGTATTAGGAAGTCTAGCTCGTCACCACCCCTTTTTGATTTTTAGAAAACACTAAGGTATTTCCAATCAAGGTCCACTAGGTGCTTTAGAGGGCTTTGCGGTTATCAATCAACTTGGGATCCATTCACAATGGTTAGATCAAACAAGCTTGACTAGTTAACAAGTGTTGAGAGCCTAATCGATTATGAATGCCCATCCTAAATTGATCAAGACCGCACCGCTAAGAATCCTTACTTACCGACTATAATTGTCGTAGAATCAAGTGGTCACGACAAAAGGATTAACAGTGTTAAACCACTCTAGGTACAATATATCCAAAGTGACTTTCTCAAAATTAATAATTGAAAATTGGTCATGTTTACTAACACTGTTAACAGTAAAGTCTCCAGTAGGAACACTTACCTATTGAGGAACAACTATGGAATCAAATAATGGAAAAATACTAACCTAAGTTTCCTAACATAGGTGAAACCAACATTGGTAGAATTTATCTTATCAGATCCATTGTAACTCAGTAGTTCTAATATTACTTCTCTAAGGGAATTCTAAGATACTCCTACGTGATTCTCTAGGATTTAGGACCCTAAAACATGTACTTATGATCCTAAAAGTCCTAAAATGTGAAAATCCACGTTCTGCTCAAACTGGCGCGTCGCGCGCACCCTAGCGCGCGTCACGCGCATCTTGACCTGTTGCTACGCGCACCGCGCGCACCTCAACGCGCGTCATATGCATTTCGCTCAATTGCCTCTGTTCTTATGCACGTTGCGCGCACCTGTGAAGCGCGTCACGCGCAGACTTGCAGAATTATACAGAATTTTGAGTTTGACCCAATTCCAACTTCAAACTCAATTTCCAATCGATCTAAACCAATCATAATCAAGGTAGAGACTCCAAATCAAGCATTCAATACATATACATGATCAAGAGCACCCTACGGCATATTCGAATCACCACAAAACATGATTGCACACATCATAGCATACATCAAAATGTTCATTTATTCATGGTCCCTAAGTCTCTACTCATGCATTTACCTAACCCATATTTTGAATCAAGCAAACACAAAATAACACAAGGAAATGAAAACCCTAAACCCAATCCAATCCAAGACAATTTCATAACAATTAAGGACTCAAGAACAAGGATTCAAACATGATGAATTACAAGGAGTATTTATCCAATATCACATCATGGCAATATCATGCTTTAGGCTTTTCAACTATTTCATAAATTCATCAAATAGATCATGCTCTTAAAGAATTCAGACAAGGATCTAGCATACACATAATGGTAGCAGCAAAACATATCTCTCATGTCAACAATGCACTCAAAATATGAACATAACAATTATACTCATAAGGCAGTCAAGGAACATGTAGTCTGCTTATGGTTCCTAACCAAAATTTATGCCAGGTTCACAACATCACGATTAAGTGTCTTTCATGTAATAGCCACTCAGGATTCCAAAATTTATGGACATCTTCGAACAAATCAAACACATGCAGAATAAGGTTGTGTATTGGCTCATGCATCTCATACTCATTTAATATTTTCCTAAAACCTCAAATTTGAAACAAGGTTTCATGCATCATGAAATAAGAAGAAAAATAAGCTAATGTGGGACTTATTGGTGCCCAATACTCCAAGAAGAGAAAGACTCATAAAACACACCATAAAATTCCCAAGCACTAAACTTGGATTTTTGAAAAGGTGTCGATACCTTAGACCTTGACGGGTCTTTGAGGATTTCAAAAGCAAAATCAAAACATCATATGACGAGGAATAATTTGTACCTTCTACCGTCGTACAAATATAAGGCTAGAAGCCAAAATATCTAAATAAGTTAAGGAAAGGCATAATAACCACAAAGAATCAAGGAATTACTTAATTTATAAGATTCTACAACATTCTAAACCAAATCAACTAAATTTAGGGTTCAAGTCAACAAGCCAACACATCTGAGCATAACTATCCAAATTGGACATAAAGGTAATACGAATCTTAACTCAAGTCATTAATACCTCAAGTTTAGACATAATTAATATTCATGTAATTAATATTCATGTAAGGAATTGAAAACAACCAAATGGAAAATTAAAGCGAAAGAAATTCGTTCTTGTTACTAAATTATAACTTTTTAATTTCCAAACTTTGTGTTTTCAAAATTTAACTTTCAATTATGTAAAAAGATTTTTCCAAAACTTGAACCATGAGTATTCATCGAATATCAAAGCATTTTATGTTTCACAAAGGTCGCGGTTTCTCCAAGAGTATCCCATAATACTCTCGTTGTCCCGCAACTACTTTGATCATCAACCTCGTCATAACAAAACTTTTGTAATGATCTTCCAGTGGTAGCAGAGTTTAACGTGGCCACTAAACTCAACTGCGGCCAGGTATGCATTCCGTGGACTTAGGCAGGCCAGAGTGGCTGAAATCCTTCACGACTTGAACTACGACTAGACGATCATTACGGAATCTGAAACTGTATTTAGGAGTAATTACATATATGAGAATGTCTCACGAAAGAGTACATGCCTCTAGTATTCCCTGCAAATCTTCATCCTCCTCATTCCTTTAATGAATCCTTAAGGTGGCCTACCTCAATAATTCACCAAAAGAACTCAAAAAACTCGGACTTACAGACACAACTGACTCTTTTCCTAAACCGGATCACTTCTAGACACACTTGACTCACAGTCCGAGAGGGTCGAACTGCTCTGATACCATAATGTAACACCCTAACCCCTATTAGGGAATTACGTACGAATAAAACCTGAATTTAAGGAAATCAGTCTTGGAAAATTTTTCGCATACATGGTAATATAAAGAATGAACCTTGGACACACAAGCGACATACCCAAAATAGGTACTACAATGATAACAGTAAATCAGAGTTTTCGAAAGCGGAACTTAACTTAATTAATTACAACTCTTCCGAAGGAATAATAAAATATGACATTTACAATTACACATTATTCACACATATTACTAGGACACAACCTAGGACTTAGGACATGACTTGTGATCCGGTGACTCAAGTCTCACAGAAAAGTAAGACCAAGCACATTCCAATGCTTTGAACCTCTTCAAACAGCTGTACCTGAAAACAACGCCCCAAAGGTGAGTTTATAAAACTCAATAACATAGACTTAGATCCAAAATACTTTTATCGTTGTTTTCAGCCATACGTGGTGTGCGACGTATGGAAAATCCATCCCATAAGCATAGGTATAAATATTTATACTACCTTAACAAATCCTCAAGACCTAATATTTCAAACATCAATCACAGAGTCAAACATATGTCACAACAATCACAATGAATGTTCCCCACTTGATCCAGCTCAAGTACAAAATGAGTAAAATCCTATTAACAGGATAAAACCAAGGGGGCCCCCAACGGCACAGGTGGTAGCTAATCACTTACGATGGGGTTGCAGAGCGAATTGCAAACATTCCACACACAAACAATGCATGTTATTGGGACATCCCAAGCCATACTCACATTGGAGCCACCAGGCCTTACGAAAGGGTATGCCACTCACAGGACTTCACACAAGCAATTCAATCAAGATCATTAATTCAAAAAGCAACACACAGCACTAGCATAATTTTATAATGTTTGCAGTTCAAGCGCAAACATTTCCTAAATCTTTGGGTAAAATTACCACTTTACCCCTAAGATCCAAATTTATTTTAAAGTACTAATTTAAAGAAAATTTGGGATGTTACAATTTCAGTCACCGTGTTTTTTTAATTGCACTTTCGATCCCATGGATCGTGGATTGTGCATTTTTGGTCCAAAAATCTTGGATTTTGGGAAGGTGTGGGACCCAAAATGCAAAAAAAATCCATGATTTTGTGGGACCAAAAGTGCATTTACAAAGTATGGGGATCAAAATTGCCAAATTGAGAAAGTTGAGGACCAAAATTGCCAAAAATAAAATAGAGAGATCAAAATCGCCAAAGTGAGAAAGTTGGGGGCCGAAAATACAATTAAACCTATTTTAAAATAGTATATTTATAAAATTCAAAATTTATTATCTCGCACATCCGTGTGTAGCACGATAGTGATATTTTAAAGGAAGTGCTTAGGTCACTCTAAATTCTATTAGTTTGTATAAATTGATATGTTTAATTTAATTTATATATATGTATATATAATTACATAATTATCGGATTAATTCTAATTGTTTACGTACCAAATAATTTATTGATCAAAATTTGAATATTTGAATAACAGATATTATTCATGGATAGTGTAAAAAAAACTCATTACTATATGTCAAGCAACCAAAACAGGAATGTATAGATTTTTATTTTTTATTTTTTTAGATTAATTGACCTAAAACATTTTCAATTTTCATATACAACTTAAAACCAAGAAACAACAGGATAGAATCATTTCGTCAAAAAAAAAAAAGGCTAGAATCATGAATGCTTGAGTTTAAACCAAAAGTCTATATTTTTTTTTTTTGAATCAATACGTGTACTGGCAAAACTAAACAACATTAATCTCCAAAAAAAAAACTAACAAACATTAATATGTTTTGACTATGTGTCAAAACCCTATTTGGTACACATTAATCTGATGAAGTAGTAATCGATAACTAAATTAAATTTAGATACCTACTTTAAGTAGGATAAATTCGTAAACTACCTAGAAACAAAAAATCAACGTAAATTTTAATTTCTAAATACTAAGAAGAACATAATAATTCTCCATTGGATAAGTCTAATCACTCCTCTGGCCTAGGAGGGCGATTAAGATCGAAAGGTCGGGCATTAGGAGATTGGTTCAAGTCAAAAGATTGATGCTGAGCATTTGGTTATTGACGCTGAGCATTTCGAGGTTGACGCTGAGCATTTGGAGGTTGACGTCGCACGTTTGGATTTGGTGGTGGCTGTTCGCTGGATTCTAATATCCAATTCGGATGATGTTGTTCAATAACATGCATTGCTAAAGCCTGTGCAGATGAAAAACACATGCCACACTCATCACATGTGACGTTCATGATGTAACAAAATTAGGCAAAGAAAACAAAATTTTGCAATATATTTTGGAAGCTAACGACTGATATAGAGTGGGAGCTGGTAGGGTTTAGGACTAAAGAAATAAGATGAATAGCAATTTATATAGTTGAGTGAAGAAAAAAGTTGAACTTCGTGTTGGGTGGGTTTCCTCCTAAGTGGGACCCACGAGATATGATGTTGTGTTGTTTATTTGTCAAATATGTAGTAGATATGATGCAGATATGTTTTTCCAATTAAAAGAGGAAAGAAAGAAATATGGAATATTTACAAAGAGGAAATAAGGAAAAACAGATCTCAATAAATACAAAATATAAAGGTGTCATATCTCAACAGAATCAGATAAAAATATATTGTATGTATTTGTTGCTCCTATTCTATAAATGAGGGGGTGCAAAATGTAGAGAAGCACCCGAATGTGTGAGTGTTATCAATCTTTGTAACTCTTGAGTGAGGTCAGGTATGGACCTACAGCCTAGCATTTGGGGCCATTTGTCCCCACTTAAATTTCAAAATTTTTAACTAATATGTATATATATATATATATTATACATTAGTTTTAGGAGTGTAAGGATGATGAGACATGAGTTTCATCTCCTTAAAAAAGGACGTGGGCTTAAACGACAGTGCCACCATTAACAAAATTTATACTATACAAATTTATAACGATAATAATACTAATAATAATAACGTATGAATCAGTGAAATTGCATAAAGTTAGAATTGAACACTGGGAATCTCTAAAATTCAATAATTAATAATATATATCATTTAGATTTTAGGGTGGGGGAACTTTCCCTTAAAAAAATAGGTGGGGTACTTTAAAAATTTCTAAAAATGTTACACATCTATTGGTATATTTGCTTTTAGAGTTAGCTTTGATAATACCGATGCCAACTCTAACGGTTAAAAAAAGCTTTCTTTACTATGAATATAATCAAATTTGAATGTGAAATACTGAATGACTGTTTAGTTACTTATATAGAGAGAGATTTTTGAGAATGTTGAAAACAAGACAATCATTCGGTGCTTCCAGTACTCGTAAAGAACAATTATGATGTAAATTTATAATTTCAAAAAACAATGTTATATTTTTTTTGTTATAAATTTAAATGAAATTTGCCCCCACAACACGAAATTTTTGGGTCCGTATCTGAGTGAGGTATAAGATTGTGTAAGGTGATACACAAATAGGGGTTGGTTTTTCAAGTTTTTGCGAGAAAATTTATTATATTGTGGGGTGGGTTACAATACTATCCTGTAATCTCATTTTATGATAGTGTAATAATTTTGTTGAGGTGTTCCGTGGACGTAGGCAAGAAATGCCAAACCACGTAAATCATTGTGTCCTTTTTATTCCTTTATGTGTGTGTGGAGATTCCTCCACATTGGTATCAAAGATCCTTGGGCGTATGTAGGTAAATCAGAGTGCTGCTTGCGTATTTTTCCCGACACTTTGAAATCCTAAAATCTATGTGCACACAAGCAAATACACTTCACGAATGTTCTTAGAGTGCGTTTAATTCATATTGAGGTACTTGAAAATAAAAAAGGAGAACAACATGGGACAAATACTTGCTTCGCAACATAACTTTTTGTCTAATATATTATCGTTTGATGGGCAATAGACCACACAAGTAAAACAATGTAAAATTTACTTAAATAACTTTTGTAATATTTAATACTATATAATATATAATAATATAAAATGTTATGTTATTATATAATAATAATATATAGTATGTTTTACATCGCGAGAGTAAGAGTTATATATAAATTTATATTCATATTACATTAAATACATTAAATAAATTTATGTTTACATTTTTTATCAAAAAAAAATTTATGTTTACATTTTATGTTTTACCTAAATAATATATACATACATATACATATATATATATATATATGTATATATGTAAAGGAAGCTTGTGTTTGAACATTAAATTCAAAATTATTTTTATTCATGAGTTACAACTTTTTATTTACCTTACATCAATTTTATCACTTTATTACTCTATTTAGATATTATTATTAAATATTATTATATTGACAAATTTATTTTATTATTGGTTGTATTAACTATTAGGTATACAAATTCCTAGGCATTTTATTAAATATTAAAAATTCTTAATTATAATATTAACTATATATAAAACACCCGTTATATATAAAACCGATGTAAAAAGTGACTTTTTACACCGGTTAAATATCCGGTGTAAAAAGTAGGGACATACAACACCGGTAGTATCTACACCGGCAAAAAAATTGGTGTTAAATGTCAAATTTAACTGGCGTAAATTGCCTTTTTTGCACTAGTAATTTAATGGACGTATTGAATGTTTATTTTTATATTATAAGTTTCACCATTTTAGACAATTTTTTGTAACTCTTGGACTAACTAATTAAATATATTGATAAACTACTAATTAAATATTATCAATTAAAACATAAATGGACAACAAAATTCCAATGTTGCCCCTATTTTTTTAAAATTTTAAAAGTATTTAACTTTTAATTAGATAATTAATTACTAAATTTATTTAGGGTTATATAAAAGTTTATTTATTTATGTAATTCTATTTGAATAAATATTTGGTTTTTTAATTTGATATACTATTGTAAATAAAATATTTGTATTTTTAAATAAACATATGTGATCAAATAATATGTTTTATTTCAACAATCGTTTTTCATTTATGTGTACAAAAAAAAAATAGTTAATAAGGCAGAATGCTTAAAAATTGTTTTTATTTAAAATAAATTATACTGAAAATATTGTAAAGTTTAAAAATTTGGATAATATTTTATGTTTTTTACCCATATGTAGAGCATTCAAATTTGCTTCAACTATTTTATTATTTCAATTGGTAATTAGAATACATGTTTAACCTTATCCTAAGCTCATCGATCTCAAGCTTGTATGGTTGAATCATTATAAACCAAAAATTGCAGATTACGTTGACAAAAGAGAAACAAAACCCAATATTTTAAGCTGCAGCACAAAAGCAAATGATGCAATTTATACGCAAAACCTTTACGTCATCAATAATGAACATGTATACTTTTGATGAAAGGTAAAAAGAAATAAAAATAGAAGGGACAACAGAAGCATTTGCGAGTGTTTTTTTAAAAGAAAATTTTGCCTAAAACTCTTTGAAAATGGATTTTGAATAGTGATGAAGAATGAGAACCATGACAGATTTCATGAAATAATAATTTCAACATCTAAAGTCTAGAGTCAAACGCAAAACTTAAAGACTCATCCATAAAATAATCAACAAATAGCCCTTCTAATCAAAGATATATGGACTATTCCATAAAAAAAAAAAGATATTTGGACTATACACACAAAGGAAAATGTATTAAATGAAATCTTTTATCGAAAAGATTATGCTCGACATTCCAATAATAATTCACGAAAAAAACTAATCATCACTGAAAGTAAATTTTTAAGATGCAGATGAATGCACACAACAACCAAGCCACTCGTCCACCCTATTGTTATTGTTCTAACAAAGTCCAATGCCAAAAATTCAAATTTCTTAGTGTTTCATCTCTTGTACACATTTTTCTATGCTCTCTTTAATATTCCTCTTCTCTCGTTGTGCGAGTGCTTTAAGGTCAATGAGACCAGTGAACCTGGACTGCAACAAAATTGGTTTTTCGATCGTAGAGAAATAAATTTCGATGGTATTGTGTATCTTAATCAAGAGCCTTCTTTTTTTCCCTTCAATTGTGTCTCTCTCTCTCTCTCTTCCCGCTTTCTTTTCCCTTATCTCGTCCTCTGCTTTTTCAGATATTCTTACCTTTCAATTTATAGTAACAATCTCATTTTCTTTCCATTTTTCTAGTACATCTAATATTTTGGACTTGGCCTAAATATTTGTTATCAATTTGAGTTATCATATTTATTTATTTTTTGAAAGACGTTGAAACTGGAAAAATTAAATCAAAATGAAATAAAAGTTAAAAAGTGAAAACGAAACAAAAATTAGGTATCGATATAAACTTTATTTTTTCTCTTTTTTATATGACATGATAAAAAATTAGGGGAAATGTGATTTTCCCAACCGAAGAAAGTTTGTACAAATTAAATAATTTAAAAATACCAAATAAAAAAATTAAAATGAAATGTGGGGAAAAATTGTAAATCAAATATAATATTTTAAATATTTAAATAAATAAAAAACTAAATAAATCAAACTAAAAATCAAACCGTAAATTAAATACGTGAAGAGAATTATTAGAAAGTTAAATAATTATATAAAAATAAATAAACAACTAATCATTAAAATGTGGTAAAAATTAAAAACTAAGTAATGTCAAGCATCTTTTATAAAATAAACTTTTTTTACGGAAATTAATCAATACAATTTAAAGCTTGTAAAATAATACGGCAATTACCAAAATAATAAAAAAATAATGTAAAATCTAACTTTTATCCTATTTTTATTTTGAAAATATCTAACAATTTAATGGACATATTGAATGTTTACTTTTATATTATAAGTTTCGCCATTTTATATAATTTGTTATAACTCTAGGACTAACTAATTAAATGCATTCATAAACTGCTAATTAAATATTACCAATTAACCCATAAATGGACAAAGAAAATTTCCAATGTTGCCCGTAGATAACTTCCATTTATATATATATATATATATATATATATATATATATTTATTTATATATATATATATATAGATGTACACTATGTTATATGTATAGGTTAAAAGTCTAAATAGCAAAACAACCTATTACATTGTTATAGATATTAATTATAAATATTATTTAATTTAGTGGAGAAAACTATTTACTTTAATTCATTAAAATGTAGTAAAAATTCTAGTTTAGTGAAAAAAACTATTTACCCCGTTAAAAACTATTACATGTGGTCCCCCTAAATTTAAATTCCTAGCTTCACCCTTGGGGCTCATAAAACAACAACAAAAGAAATATCAATCCTAATGACTAAACAGGGAACTGAACTCTCGCGCAAAAACAAAAGACTCAACTCTCACGATAAAAAGATCTAAAAGATACAAAATAATAACAACATAAATATACTAACAAAGTTGTATTTTCTAAATGTTAAGACACCAGGAAAATGTCGTATGCGATACCAAATAACAACAATTATCTTGGTCCCTCTAAAGTTAAATTCCTATCTTCACCCTTGGGGCTAATAAAACAACATCAAAAGAAATATCAATCCTAATGACTAAACAGAGAACTCAACTCTTGCGACTAAACAAAAGACTAAACACTAACGATAAAAAGATCTAAAAGATACAAAATAACAACAACGTGAATATACTAACAAAGTTGTATTTTCTAAATGTTAAGACACTAGGACAATGTCATATGCGATACCAAATAACAACAATTTAAACTTATGGAAATAAATATAATAAAGAGAATTAACTTAAAATGGAATAAATTATAAAGCCGATAATGCTTACATGAAAAAACTATAATAGCAAAACTTTATTTTTGATGATGTATAATAGCAGAACTTAACAGAGAGTTGACGTAACTTAAATATTTTATATTCTATAAACATATAAAATTAAGAGATATGAGATTTAAATATTGAATATCTAAATTTCATATTTTTAATATTTATATGATTTTTGAATATCGAGAGATATAAATATTTTTTGAAATAGCAAATAATCTATAACAGTTTAAAAGTTTCGAAATAATAATAACAATATTATTAATAGTATTGATGGATTTAAAAACAAATGAATTACATATCTTTGTTTACCACCTTAGTTTTTTGATTGATTTGCTATCTTATATGAAAACAACTTAAAACACTATTTATTGCTGGCTAAATGAAAAATTGATGATAGTGTAATTATTTTGTCATAGAGTAAACTCCAATGTTCATTTACTCAATCAAAACTGATATTGATATGATCGAAATTATATTATTTATGAGTGATTTATTTTAAAAGAAGTATTCTTACACAAGAATTCATGTGAGATTTGGGTTATTAATTAAAAATTGAGTTGTTATCATATTAATGTCAAAGTGGAAATTATGAAAATTATCGATCATATTAGCAAAATTCATAATGCCTATACTAAAAGAATACAATAGTAAAGATTCAAAGAGAGTAAAGAAATTAAGAAAATGCAAAAATTGCAATCCATATATTGTAACAAAAATACTACTAACTTATATGTAACAATTTTAAAATTTATTATTTTATTTTTACGATACACATATTAATATTTAAAAGGCTTAATTGCACTTTTGGTCCTCCGGCTTTCTCAATTTGGCAATTTTGGTCCCCATATTTTAATTTTTGCGATTTTAGTCCCCTAACTTTCTTAATTTGGCGATTTTTGTAACGTCCCTACTCTAATCAGGGGATTACTTGCTAAAATAATAAACCTTTAAAGGTAATTACAGACCTTTGACTGCTTAAAAGCTTTGAATACCTAAAGAATCATAAACCAGAGTTTCAAAAAGCGGAAATTACTTTGATCAATACAAAACCTTATAATAAAAGAGTGAATGATGTGTAACACCCTAACTCTAATTAGGGCATTACTAACTAATACAACCTGAATTAGAGTATAAATAGACTAGGAAAATTCCATATTTTCAAAAAACTTTGCTTGAACAAAACCGGTAAATACATAAAGACTTATAACCAAATTTGGCACGAAAGCCATTTTAAAAAAAAAAACATACTAGAGCACTAAGTTGTAACGTGTACATCAGAGTTTCAAGCGGAATATCACTTAGCTATTACAATCTCTTTTTCAAAAGAATAGCCAATTAAAATAATTACATTTATACATATATTCTTAATTACACAAAAACGCAACTTAGGAACTAAGACTCCGACTCGTGATCCGGTGACTCATTATCTCGTCGAAGAGCAAGACCGAACACGCTTGTGCTCTGAACCTCTTCCATCATTTGTATCTGAAAACAACGCCCCAAAGGTGAGTTTATAAAACTCAATAACATAGACTTAGAATAAAAATGCTTTTACCGTTGTTCCAGCCATACGTGGTGTGCGACGTATGGGAAAAATCCTCCCCTTAATGCATATGTATATTTAATCATTCTAAATACCTTAGTCAATCCTCAAACATAATAATGCAACTGAAAGTTCAGACATCGATCACATATCAAACACATAATCTAATCATATACGCTTGGTCACTTAGTATATTGCCAGACGATTCAGATAATACAAACCTCACATCATATCTATGCAAACAACTATTTATCCAATGTTGTTTACAAAGCAAATCACAAATCATAATTACAATCACTATGGATGTACCCACTTGGTGCCACTCAATAACCCAAGAAAAGAGTGAGAGCTATTCTGTTATATACCGCTCCACCAAGGGATGTTTACAAAGCAAATCACAAACCATAATTACAATCACTATGGATGTACCCACTTGGTGCCACTCAATAACCCAAGAAAAGAGTGAAAGCTATTCTGTTATATATATACCGCTCCACCAAGGGATCCCCGTCAGTGGAAAAGCCCTCAAGTAACCAAAGATGAGTTTGCATTATTAACGCAAACACCCTCAAACACAATCAAACTTATTCACAATACATTAACAAATAATGCATTGCTATTTCACATTCCAAAGCAATCCTAAGCACAATTGGAGTAGATCCAAGACAAGTTTACACATATACATACTAGGCATCAAAGGCACATCAAGAATCAAACCAATAGAAATCTTAACATGCTTATTCACAGGATTATAGATCAACACTTCTAATTTCAACAACAACATTTATATTAGTCCATTACAAAGAACAACAAGTGCATGGTTAGAATTAGTAAATGTCGTTCGATACACTTAGCCCAAGCTCAATTACCTCACACATTCCAATTCAATCCAAGATTACTTCAACAAGGATTTCAAGGCTAATATATACATACATCACTAGGAATTCAAAGACATGTCAAGGAGCCAAGATAAACAGGGAACTTAGCATGCATAATCCACAGCCACACCAAGTGAACACATATATACCCTAGTGCATACAATTTCAAACTCATGCAACTTATAGCCCAAAATTCATACAAACGGGCTAGCTCAATTGCTGAGCCAATTCAAATCTGAAATCATACATATGTGCACATATAACAACAATTCGAATAATTCCGATTGGAGCTCAATGGAACTCGCAATGGCCACAAACAACACACATTGGTTTAGGGGGGTTGAGGGCAGCATCCAACCATATTTAAGCCAAACCCATACAAGACCATTTCAGATTAATCAATAAACTAATTATTGAACTAACATATTTAATATTAAAAACCTAGCACACCCTAAGGGAGGTTTTGGGGGAAGTCTATGTTACCTTAATAATCCCCAATTAGGGATTTGAGCTCCAAAAATCCCCTTTCCTCTTCTTCCATCGTTCTGAGCTCAGATTGATCTTCTCCACCAATTAAGTCCACATGCAAGTAAAAACATTCATTCATAAATAATCTAAGTTCATTTGCATTACAATCTAACTAGGATTGAAACCCTATAGGTTAAGGACCAAAACCATAACCCAAACCTACCAAAACAAGGTAAAAATTAGTGAAGAAACAGCATGAAACACGGCCTGGCCGTGCTGCGCAAAACGGCCGTGTCAGGCCTCTGCAGAATTTCTGCAAACGAGCGTCAACTTTGCAGATTTTATTAACATATCAAACGGAGTCGGAATTGGGCAAACGACCACTCATTGGAAAGCTTAGGATGTCTAGTTTATGAATGTAATTTTTATTTTGGAAGATATCCATCAGATTAGTGCAGTTTTAACAAACAATCCACTGATGTCAGAAAACAGGACAGCATTCATACCTGAACTTGTGAATTCTATATCTAATTCAATTCTTAACATTTTCAAGTGATTCTTGTGCCTAAAATGAAGCCCCTCATGTCTAGTTTACACAGAAATACTCGAAATACCAGAGACAGTCTTAACATGCATGTTCACTAGGTTGTAACCCAAACTTCTACTAAGTTCAACATCAAACCCTCACTCAAAAATCTCCATCTTAGACCAGCTAAGCCACATGCAAAGGGAAATAAAAACCCTAATGGGGGTCTTATTGGTTGCCCACCACCTAAAGGAGAAGAACTCACCTCAAAAAGAAGAAATGAAGTTGAATAGCTTGAGTTCTCCTTCCTTCTCCCTCTTATAATTTCGAGCTCCTCCTTCTTGCTTCCTTGAACCAGCTCTTGAAGCTTCAACAATGGAGGATGTTCAGCCCAAACTCCTCATTTGACAAGGATTGAATGGAGTCTTCAAAGCTTCACCCTCTTCTAGCCCCAAAACCCTAGCTTTCTTCTTCTTTTCCCCTTTTTCCTCTTCTTCCTTCTCTCTACATTTCTAATTTTCTGATTTTGGGGCTGAGAGTCACGATGGGAGGGGGTATTAGGGCTTGTGAGAGTGTTCTAAGGTGAACTTAAGTGAAACATGGTGTATGGTGGTCACTTGGGCTTTTAAGTTAATTAAAAACTTGCCAATAAACCCTTATTAATCCTCTTGATTAAATCTTAGGTTCCTAATAATAACTCAAGTAATTTTAATCAATTAAAACTACTCCTAATTAATCAGTCCCACAAATCCTAAATCATTGGGTAAAATTACCATTTTACCCTTTGATTCCAAATTTGTTTTAAACTACCAAATTAAGGCTGTGTACTATATTTAATCCTCAGGGATTAAATCTCTTTTTCACTTAGGTTTTCTAATAATTAGGCTTAAGGGTTTTGGGATGTTACATGTTACACTCTACCCCCTTAAAAGAAATTTTGACCACAAAATTTGCGAAAGCGTCAATGACAAAATAAAAGAGTCATCTTTTATCTAATGTCTGTTTGTCATACTCTGAATAGCTCATAAACATATAAAGGTGACATGACTCTCACGATTATATGAATAGAACTGACAACGACAATTGTAAGGGAATGATGGAATACATTAATAAGGGCAATTCTTCTCAATGCATATCAAGGCACAATCTTAGAAGCAAAAGTGAATTTTCCAGTTAGAAAAGTCAGGTTACAAAACCTCGTCTTCATGAGAAGGTAAAATGGAAAAAAAAAATTCTAAGTAGAAGGTAATGAATATTCAACATGTAAAAATAGTCTTCAATATATTCCTAGGTGTAAAGATGTTTCGGCCTAACACATGCTTACAAACGAGACTCTACTGAAGTTTCTTCTCCCACGTGAACTTTCAAAATTACTACTACCCAAGGAAGAGACTTTCTAATTGATTAAGATCATCCCTTAATCGATTAGGACCTCACTGGAAACATACTGGCCCTGCAAGACATGTTCTAATCGATTAAGAACACGTTTTCATCGATTAGGAAGTCTCTGGAAAATATACTGGGACTCAAGACTTTCTCATAATCGATTAGAGGCTTACCTTAATCGATTAGATTGTGTTTGGAAAAATTACTAGGACTAAAACACTATTCTAATCGATTAGGTTATGGCTCTAATCGATTAGAGTCATCAAAAACTCTAATTTTTGCAATTCAAAACATACTAAACACATTTCAATCACGTATGGTCATTGCAAAACATAAAGGCACAAAGTTTAGGATCTTACATCCAACATATTCATCCAAGTCAAAGTCAAGCATGCATTATAGTCATGTAGGGTCTACACAATTGCAACAACTTCATTTTTTTTGAAAGGATTTTAGCAACATAGAGATCACACAATCAGATTATAAAACCAAACACGCATGCGAACATCCACGTTTCATGTAATCAACTATTGTAAGCAAATACCAATGGATCACATCCAGACAGCTCAGTGAAAAGCGTTTGAATCATATTATTAAAAAGTAATAAATTCCTTGTGTAAAACTATATAAAGATCTAATTCTGTAACACGATGTCTTAATATGCTTCTCCATGGAAAGGTTACTAACCTAGTCAAAACAATGTACTAACTATCTCAAATGATGGAATTGAAGTTTAGTAAATCAATTTTCTGTCAACTAATAATGCACCACCTAATTAATGCACTTTTCCATGTAGATAAAAAAAAGTTCAAAGGAAAACACTAAAGAAAATTCTAGCTATTGCACCTGATTGAGAAATAGTCACGCCAAAAAAAAATCACACAAGATGATTTTACCTACAGACTTCATGAAAGAGAAGATTCTGCAAAACATCAAAGTCTCTTGAAATGACAGAAGAGAATAGTAGAATTATGAAACTTAACTACAAACCAAAAGTCTCTTGAAATGACAGAAGAGAATAGTAGAATTATGAAACTTAACTACAAACCAAATATAACTTTTGTTTACATTAATAGGTTATATCTTCAAGACACTACTCTACCAAACTCATTCCAAGGCACATACATCATGACAGATACTCCCATGACAATTTATAATGCACATAACATCACTAGACTATCATCAATGTTGTCAGAAATACAAAGTCATAAGCAAATCATGCTCACACAAGCACAAAGTTCACACAGGGAAACATAACAGACACATACACAGTCTGGTAAGACCGAATTGCTCTGATACCACTTAATGTGACACCCTTAACCCCAAATACACTTTATTTAATTAAAATAAATAAATGGGATATTTATAATGAAAATTGAAGGTAACTATTATGGAGAAATAAACGGATTTCAAAACCTCTCAATCTCTCAAGTTAAGAACGTCACATTCTCATTCTCTTTAAACTTTAAACTCTCATAAATAATAAAAAATCAAATACGGAATACATAAATCTAACTCATAGTTCAAAATGCCTCGTGGAAATAATATTTGAATTTCGAAAAAATTACAAATGAAAACCCTAACACTGTCACATCGGGTCAGAGCTATCAATCCCAAGTTTAAAAATCAAATAGACAACTCAAGAAAATCTCCAAAATAAAGTAAAGTAACTAAAAATGAACCAAAACATAGTTCTTGCAAAACTTTCAAAATTCAGACAAGTCTTTAGCCACTGGCTTCATTGTTGTCATCTGCAAATAACGCCAAACAAGACAAACAATACAAAAGGTAGGGGTGAGTTCGTTGTGATTGAGTGTGAAATAATTGGGAGAATAGGTGAAAACAAACACAACCAATAAACAATGATATATAGAGACATATATATACCACACGCATAGATAAATTCAAGGCATGCATCTTCACCACAATTTCACGTTACTACTTTCACACATTCATAAGCAATCATGAACTTCATGAATCCACAATCTCAAAAACGTAAGTATTCGGTCACTCAGGACCATGCCCATTTCAAAACATGTACTTCGTATGCATGTGGTACCCTTTTACTACTCTGGGATAGGGACTAGGAGTACATATTCAGTTTATTGAGGGAGAGTATTTGCAGTGATCACCTCGTTACCTCATACTCTCGACTAGTCATGATAATGTCTGGGGACGGTCGGGATAGCGAAGTCTAATAAGCAACTTCCCGACTCAAGGAGCTAACTTGAGCCTTTGGGTGTCACAGACTCGAGCTTCTCATCCCCAAGGCTGGGAATATCTACCACGAAGGCACCCCTGGTGGCCTCCCCCTTTCATTTTGATGATCCTTCCCCCCAAACCTACACAGGGTCTCATGGCAAACAACACAAACAAGGTCGGGTACTCCACCAAACTTCATAATCAAGCGGTATTGGATATCCATCACGGCCTAACAGGCTAGGATTCCAATTGAGTCGGACCACTGAAGGGTCGTCATCCTCACATAAACGTTGCCACCATAGGTGGGCTTTCATAAACACTGCCACATGAAAGTGGACTTAATCTCTAAACGTTGCCACATGAGAATTGTAACGACCCGTTTCCGGACCGCTACCGAGCTCAATATACCGAGCTCGAGTTACCGAGCTCAACACACCAAGCTCAACAAAACCTATATGAGATGTGTTTTAAAAAAACAAAACTCTTGTGCCTTTTAAAAATGCGATATATTTTTTTTTTTATAAAACCAACTCGTGCACATCAGAGTAATTACAGCTTTTCGAAACATGGTGCAACTAAGACACAAGACTTAAATTCAAATAAAACATACATGCATAACATACACATATACATATCACTCGAAATAATAATGTATACAAATACAGAGTAGCAAATGTGCAAAGAAAATACACCTAAGGTACGACAACTTCAAAAGAGCCATCATACCACAGGGTACTTAAGCGGAACTCCCACGCAGGATGCTCCAAAAGTAAGACCACCAGTCTACCTGTAGCAACAACACAACATCGCCCAGTGGTCACGACCTCGAACACAAAAGAAATACAAGAAGCAGTCCTCGGAAAAACCAACATCCAACAAATAAACAATCACGACAGATAGAGGTCGTCACTCGGGTCCTCGTCGACCTCCTCCTCGGCATCGTCTCTTGCCGAAGTTTCTGCGCCCTCGACATCGCCTGGGTAACCGTCATGGATTGAAGGCACCACGGGAAAGGTCAACTTCTCAACAAGTTAAGATAAGCTCGACATAAATATAAGCAAGCGGCAAAGTATAACAATCACCGACGTGACTCGACCATCTCACTCTAAACTCGACACAACTCACAATTCCATTTTCTCTCGACTCGACAATTTTCCGGAATGCACACGCTGCATCAGATGTCGGAAAGTCCAGCCAAGCCTTGGGATCCTCGCTCTCCCTAGGGCGGTCAACTCAGTCCCGTGAGCGTGGCGACGTCTAGTCAATCTCCGTAAACAAAAGGGGACCTAGCACCCTCAGTTATCCGGGTCACGGCTCAAAAACGTCATACGACTCACCTAGCTCGCTCACTCGATGAACAATTCGCCGCATACGATATTCAAAGAGTTAAACACAAGATATTCAACCGCATGTCAAATACAGAGAGTAAGCTCGACATGAAGAAACGCAATTCAACATGCAATACACACTTCACGACATATATTCAATCACATATTAAATACATGCAAAAACTCAATCATATCACAACATTTCAGCTCGACACAAATCAGGAAAATCCATACACAATAACATAACCACGTAGAATATGAAATGCTCTTACGCTAGCATACTACGAAAGTAATAATGTGAAGCGCCCTTACATACTATAACAAGTATAAATGTGAAGCGCCCTTACATACTATAACAAGTATAAATGTGAAGCGCCCTTACATACTATAACAAGTATAAATGTGAAGCGCCCTTACCGAACTCCAAGTTAATGCTGCTGGACAACGACCTCGACACAGCTGTCTCCAAATGAGTTCGACAACGACCTCGACAAGGTTGTCTTCAACGAACTCGACAACGACTTCGACACGCGTCGCTTCTCGATGCGACCTCGACACGCGTCTGATCCTCGTTCGATTCTGCGCTTCGCGTCCTTGGATTCGCTTTCCGTGCGCCTTGATTGAATTCACACGATCTCGGAAACAGAATTCCTAAAACAAACACAACTCGATCGATCTATGGTTCTAATACATCTAGCTCTCTCTTCCCAAACTCAACCACAACCCGGAAAAATATGAAACTCAAGAACTGAAATATATTTTTCCTCTAACACTAAGTTAGGGATTTCGATCAAAATTTCATGAAAAGTTATCGATGCTTCACAGAAGATCGACAACAACAATATTCGTAAGCAACGAGCGAAAAATCAAGAAAATCGAAATGAACCAAAAATGGAGGTTTTTCTGGCAATCGCTGATTGCGTAAATCGTAAAAGAAATTTGTTTTAAAAGCCCAATTAAGCGGTTAAAAAGATAGGTAATATCGTGAATAAGAAAACCCATCAATTTGATATGATTTGGAAGCATAAAGCGGTTAAAAATGGAAGAAGAATTAGCGCTAAACGAGTACGGATGAAAGAAAATCTGTTCTTCATACCTCAACGGTGATGGTCGATCAGGCGAGATATGGGTCAAGAAGTTGATGATGAACAAAATCGATGAAGAAAGCTTGCGAGAATCTCATTGGAACTCACGGTTTAGTCGATGAAGATTTTTAAGGAAACAACGAAACACAGAGCGAAGGAAGGAAGAAGAAAGAAGAAAAGAGAAATGAGTGAAGCGGTCGTGGTATACTGGTGGCGAGAAAGGGGTAAAACGTAACTCCGGCTATAAGATGCCAATCCTATCAATCATCTACCCGTTAACTCGTTCCTCTCATGATTACCCTACTCGCCGGTCAACGACAAGCCGACAATCTAATCATTACAAACAATATAATAATAACGCTGAGTACCGTTCGAAATAATACGAGGTATCATCTCGCCACGTTGTCGACAAGAGTACTCGTGCAAACGTGCAAGGTTCTAACACGAGTTCGTGAACGCGGTCTCCTCACCGACTTGCGTCCTCATCATTTCGATGCAGCGACTTCATCATCTCGACACCCGACCACCTCACCAAAGCGGCTAGTGCACGTGGTCTCATCACCGACAAAGATCTCGTGAAACGATCTAGTCACGGGATCTCGACACAAGGTCTTGGTCGAGGTCTCGATCGTCGTCTAATACGATGTCGATCTCGTCCTCGGGTGTTACAATCTCTCCCTCTAAAAAATTTCGTCCTCGAAATTGCAAATAAGATTCTTACCTCGGAAAAGTTCAGTCTTGAATCTTCATCTTCTCCTCCAGCTCCCAAGTCGCATCTCCGCCTTACGATCCCACACAACCTTGACAAGTTGGATCTCTTTGTTCATAATCGTTTGGCTTTCCGATCAACGATCCTTCTTTGGTGACGCTTCAAAAGATAGGTCGTCCTTCAGTTGAATCACATCCGGTTCGATGACATGAGAAGGGTCGGAAACATACTTCCGCAATTGTGAGACGTGAAAGACGTCGTGGATGTTCGACAAGAATGGGGGTAAGGCAATCTGATATGCCACTGGACCAATACGACGAAGAATCTGGTAAGGTCCAATGAATTTAGGGGAAAGTTTCTTGGATTTGATCGCTCGACCAACTCCGATGAATGGGGGTGACTCTAAGAAATACATGTTCTCCTTCCTCGAACTCGAGTGGTCGACGTCGTTGGTCCGCATAACTCTTACATCGACTTTGAGATGTTCGCATCCGATCTACGATCAAACGGATCTTCTCGGTAGTCTGCTGGATCATATCTGGTCCTCTGACGGTCGCTCGCCGCCTGGTACCAACAAAGAGGCGTCGACATTTCCGCCCATCTGGCGCTTCAAAGGCGCCATCCCAATACTCGCATGGAAGTCATTGTTGTATGTGAACTCCACCAATGGTAAGACGTCGTCCCAACTTCCTCGGTGATCTAACGTACAAGCTCGGAACAAATCTTCAAGCGAATGGATCCTTCTCTCGATCGGCCGTCGATGCGTGGATGATATGCCGAAGCTAAGCTCGAGCTTCGGTTCCCATCGCTTCCTTGCAATTCTCTCCAAAAATGAGACGTGAACTTCGGATCTCGGTCCGACACGATCGAAGATGGTATTCCATGAAGTCGTACTATCTCCGCGATGTAGATCTCGGTCAGCTTTTCCACGTTGTATGTCGACCTCACTGGCAAGAAATGAGCAGATTTGGTCAATCGGTCGACGATCACCCAAATCGAATCATTCTTCTTCTGCGTCTTCGGCAAACCTACAACGAAATCCATGGAAATATCGGCCCCATTTCCATACCGTACGCCAAGCGATTGTAGCATTCCCGCAGGTCGTTGGTGCTCCACCTTCGCTCTCTGACACCTCAACCATGAACCTCCGTACCCTCCCACTTGCTTCTTCATTCCGGCCCACCAAAAATGCTTCTTCAAGTCTTGATACATCTTCGTAACTCGGGATGAATACTAAAGTTGCTCTTATGCGCTTCGCCGAGAATCAACTTCCTCGGCTCGGATCGTTGAGGCACGCACACTCGGCCATTGCACCTTAAGATGTCGTCCGCTCCGACGTTGAATTCTGTCGCCTTCCCTTGCGCTTATCAATCAATCTTCTCTTGCGTAGCTCGTCACGAACTTGCCGGTCTCGGATCTCGCCCAACAATCTGTTAGAAATGGTAAGCATACCAAATCTCGACTTCCCGGTGAAACTTCGACACTAACTCCAAATCTCGGAACTTCTCGAGCATCTCCAACTCCTTGATCATCATTACCGAGGTTAAAGCGCTCTTCCCGCTCAACGCGCATACGCTACTACGTTAGCCTTACCGGATGGTATTCCAACGTAAAGTCGTAGTCCTTGAGAAATTCGTCCATCTACGTTGACGCATGTTGAGCTCCTTCGGTCGAACAGTACTTCAAGCTCTTGTGATCGCTGAAAGCGATGAGAGTGCTCCCATAAAGGTAGTGCCTCCATATCTTGAGCCAAAAACTATCTGCCGCTAGCTCCAAGTCGTGAGTAGGATAGTTCCTCTCGTGAATCTTAAGTCGCTCTTGAAGCATATGCGACCACCTTCCGATGTTGCATCAAGACGCATCCCAATCCCTGGTGTGACGCATCACAATACACCTCGAAAGGCTCTTCGGGTTGAGGCAAAATCAGCAAAGCGCTGTCGTCAAAAGCTCCTTGATCGTTGAAAATCGGCTTCACACTCCTCGGTCCAAGCAAAAGTTGATTCTTCCTCGTCGATCGTGTAAGAGGCGCGACAATCTTCGAGAAACCTTCAATGAATCTTCTGTAATAGTCGCTAAGCCGACAAAACTTCGATCTCGGTGCCGTCTTGGTGTTCCCACGCTATCACCGCCTCAATCTTAGTTGGATCCACGGTATCCCTTCTCTGGAAATCACGTGACCAAGAAAATTCACCTCTTCAAGCCAAAATTCACACTTCGGCAGTTGGCATAGAGTTGCTTATCTCGTAATATCTGCGATGCTCGACATAAGTGTTCTGCGTGCTCTTCTCGGTTCCTCGAGTAAACCAATATGTCGTCGATGAACACTACAACGAATCGATCCAAAAACGAATGGAAAATCCTGTTCATGTAGTCCATAAACACACCGGGCGCGTTCGTCACTCCAAACGGCATCACCAAATACTCGTGAGTGACCGTATCTAGTCCTGGAAGCGGTTTGGCAACATCTTCCTCCTTCACGCGAATCGATGGTAACCCGACTTCAAGTCTATCTTGGAAAAGATCGCCGCTCCACGGTTGGTCCATCAAGTCGCCAATACGTGGTAACGGATAACGGTTCTTCACGGTAACCTTGTTGAGTTGGTGATAGTCCACGCACAGCCTTGATCGTCCATCCTTCTTCTTAACCAACAACACCGAGCTCCCCACGGTGACACGCTCGGTCGTATGAATTGCTTCGACTCCAAGTGTTCGATCCGGGACTTCACTCTTTCATCTCGGCAGAGACATCCATGCGGCGCTTTGGAAATCGGTCTGTTCCTGGAATCGGTCGATGGAGAACTTCGACCTCTCGTCTTGGTGGTAATCCTGGCACGTCTTCGAAAACGTCCTCAAAATCACACACCATGGAACATTCTTCACGTCGATCTGGCTGGAAAACTTCCGAACTAGCTAGATACATGTATTCCCTAGTTCCTTCTTTCAAAGAAACTCCAATACGTTCGGCGGAAAAGAAAATTGGAGACTCCAAGGTCCTGGAAAAATTACGCTTTACTGGCACAGTCCAAAGGACATGGTGGTGTGACAACCAATCCATCCCGAGGATAACATCTAAACCCTTAAGAGGCAAACAAACCAAATTAACCACAAACTTTCTACTCTGAATAATCACTACACAATTAAGACATGCAGTGTTTGTGACTAAGGTGTTAGCGGTGGGGTTGTAACTACTAATTTAAGCGGTAAAGCGATCACGGTCAAGCTCAAAAGGTTCACACAATCGAAGAAATGAAGGAATGGGTTGCACGAATCAAAAAGAACGGATAAGGATTTACCCTCGATCTCACATTCACCTTGGATAAGATCATCACCGACCGCTTCCTCGCCACTCATGCAGAAAACTCGCCTTTAGCCACTGACGCTTTCCTTTGGCCTTTGCGCCAAGCATAGTCGGTTCGACTTTAGGTGTAGGACAATCCTTAGCAAAATGCCCTAGCTTCTTGCAATTGAAACACACCTCCTCCCTCTCGAGTACAGTTACTCGCGTAATGCCCCGCTTTCCACATCGGTAGCAAATCACCTCGACCTTTGGGTCGACCTCCACTCCTCGGTACTTGGGTCATCGGACGATCTGTCCCCTGTTGTCGTTCCCCTGAGGTCGGTCGTAAGGCCTCTTCTGCGGTGGTTTCCCTTTCTGTGCAAATCTCTGCCCCGCACTCTGGGGTCTCACCGGTCCGCCCACAACAGTCTTCTTCTTGTGGCTCCTCACTCCTTCTACCTCGACACATCGATCAATCAGCTCTTGGAGATTTCTGATCCTCAACGACACTACTGACTTCTGAATGTCGAATCTCAATCCCCGTTGGAATCTCTCACTCAACCATCTCTGGTCAACTCGGTCACGAAATGGACTGAAATACCTCGCCAACGATTCGAACTTGGCCGCATACTCGGACACCGTCGAGTTGCCTTGCTGCAGTTGAAGAAATTCCTGCTCCTTCTCGGCTCGTGCGATGTCAGGAAGTACTTGTCCAAAAACCTCTCACGAAAAAGCTCCCAGGTCATCTCGCGATGTTACGCTATAAACGTTGCTTCACCTCTCCACCAATACTCTGCGTCTCCTGGCGATGAGTAAGTGGCATAGTCGACCTTCACGTTGTCCGCAATGAAGTGCCTCGAAGATCTTCTCGATCTCTTGCATCCAAAGATCGACTTTATCCGGATTTGGCTCACCGTAAAACGGTGGATCATGCTTCCTAAAGTCGGCCAATCCTCTCGCCCGGCATTACGTTACGCTCGTTCTTTGTTCTTTGCAAGTTCTGGCGAAGTTAACGCCGCCGTCTGTTGAGTCATCGCGTTAACTGTTGAGTTCTGGCGGTGATTGTTGAGCCATGGCTGCCGCCATCTCGGTCATAGCTTGAATAGCTCGTTCCATGTCGGCGTTCTCGCTGCGGATGTCGTATTTCTCACGAGGTGGCATTAGATTCCACAAAGTTCAAAACCCCGTCAATCTCACACAAGGATGTGTTAAAACACACCGCTTCAATCAAGAAACAGCTCAAACAATTTCTCAAGCAATAAGTGCTTCACTTAATCAAACAAAGAATCAACACAAAACAACTAGGTACCCAACACACATAACCCGACATAGTGACTACCCAGATTCTATGCATGGCTCGGTCGAACCGAATCAGCTCGATACTAACATCAGAACGACCCGTTTAGGACCGCTACCGAAGCTCAATATACCGAGCTCGAGTTCTGAAGCTCAACACACCAAGCTCAACAAAACCTATATGAGATGTGTTTTAAAAACAAAACTCTTGTGCCTTTTAAAAATGCGATATATTTTTTTATAAAACCAACTCGTGCACATCGAGTAATTCTGACTTTTCGAAACATGGTGCAACTAAGACACAAGACTTAAATTCAAATAAAACATACATGCATAACATACACATATACATATCACTCGAAATAATAATGTATACAAATACAGAGTAGCAAATGTGCAAAGAAAATACACCTAAGGTACGACAACTTCAAAAGAGCCATCATACCCTGGGGGTACTTCCTCAGACTCCCACGCAGGTCAGCTCCAAAAGTAAGACCACCGATCTGCCACCTGTAGCAACAACACAACATCGCCCAAACCGGGTCACGACCTCGAACACAAAAGAAATACAAGAAACGATCCTCGGAAAAACCAACATCCAACAAATAAACAATCACGACAGATAGAGTGCGTCACTCGGGTCCTCGTCGACCTCCTCCTCGGCATCGTCTCATCGCCGAAGTTTCCTGCGCCCTCGACATCGCACAGGTAACCGTCATGGATTGAAGGCACCACGGGGAAAGTGGTCAACTTCTCAACAAGTTAAGATAAGCTCGACATAAATATAAGCAAACAGCAAAGTATAACAATCACCGACGTGACTCGACCATCTCACTCTAAACTCGACACAACTCACAATTCCATTTTCTCTCGACTCGACAATTTTCCGAATGCACACGCTGCATCAGATGTCGGAAAAGTCCAGCCGAAGCCTTGGGATCCTCGCTCTCCCTAGGATACTAACTCAGGTCCGTGGCGTGGCGGCGTCTGGTCAATCTCAGTAAACAAAAAGGGGACCTAGCACCCTCGATTATCCGGTCACGGCTCAAAAAGCGTCATACGACTCACCTAGCTCGCTCACTCGATGAACAATTACCGCCATACGATATTCAAAGAGTTAAACACAAGATATTCAACCGCATGTCAAATACAGAGTAAGCTCGACATGAAGAAAGCGCAATTCAACATGCAATACACACTTCACGACATATATTCAATCACATATTAAATACATGCAAAACTCAATCATATCACAACATTTCATCTCGACACAAATCAGGAAATCCACAATAACATAACCACGTAGAATATGAAATGCCCTTACGCTAGCATACTACGAAAGTAATAATGTGAAGCGCCCTTACATACTATAACAAGTATAAATGTGAAGCGCCCTTACATACTATAACAAGTATAAATGTGAAGCGCCCTTATAAATGTGAAGCGCCCTTACATACTATAACAAGTATAAATGTGAAGCGCCCTTACCGAACTCCAAGTTAATGCTGCTGGACAACGACCTCGACACAGCTGTCTCCAAATGAGTTCGACAACGACCTCGACAAGGTTGTCTTCAACGAACTCGACAACGACTTCGACACGTACGCTTCTCAGTCGACCTCGACACGTACAGTCCTCGTTCTGGATTCTGCTGCTTCCGCGTCCTTGGATTCGCTTTCCCGTACGCCTTGATTCGGAATTCACACGATCTCGGAAAGCGAAATTCTAAACCAAACACAACTCAGATCGATCTATGGTTCTAATACATCTAGCTCTCTCTTCCCCAAACTCAACCACAACCCAGAAAAATATGAAACTCAAGAACTGAAATATATTTTTCCTCTAACACTAAGTTAGGGATTTCGATCAAAATTTCATGAAAAGTTATCTGATGCTTCACAGAAAGATCGACAACAACAATATTCAGAAGCAACGAACGAAAAATCAAGAAAATCGAAATGAACCAAAAATGGAGGTTTTCTGGGCACTGCCGATTGCAGAAATCAGAAAAAGAAATTTGTTTTAAAAGCCCAATTAAACGGTTAAAAAGATAGGTAATATCGTGAATAAGAAAACCCATCAATTTGATATGATTTGGAAGCATAAAACTGGTTAAAAATGGAAGAAGAATTAGCGCTAAACAAAGAGTACGATGAAAGAAAATCTGTTCTTCATACCTCAGCGGTGATGGTCGATCAGACGAGATATGGGTCAAGAAGTTGATGATGAACAAAATCGATGAAGAAAGCTTGTGCAGAATCTCATTTGGAACTCACGGTTTAAATCGATGAAGATTTTTAAGGAAACAACGAAACACAGAGCGTAAGGAAGGAAGAAGAAAGAAGAAAAGAGAAATGAGTGAAAGCGGTCGTGGTATACGGTGGCGAGAAAGGGGTAAAAGCGTAACTCCAGCTATAAGATGCCAATCCCATCAATCATCTACCCGTTAACTCGTTCCTCTCATGATTACCCTCTCTACTCTGTCGGTCAGCGACAAGCCGACAATGTAATAATTACAAACAATATAATAATACTTGAGTAACGTTGAAATAATCCGAGGTATCATCTCGACACGATGTCGACAAGAGTACTCGTGCAAACGTACAAGGTTCTAACACGAGTTCGTGAACGCGGTCTCCTCAGCTCGACTTGCGTCCTCATCAGCTCGGTACGCGACTTCATCATCTCGACACCCGAGCCTCCTCATTTCGGCCCGGCTAGTGCACGTGGTCTCATCACCGACAAAGATCTCGGCAAACGATCTAGTCACGGGATCTCGACACAAGGTCTTGGTCGAGGTCTCGATACGTCGTCCTAATACGATGTCGATCTCGTCCTCAGGTGTTACAAGAATGGACTTTAATCAAAACACTTTGTCGCATAAGGGTGGACTTAAACAATATCACGTACATTCATAATGTCATTGCATACAGTTTCCTAGGTGCTTTCCTTTATTCACTTAAGTTACCCCATGTAATTACTAACTATTTAACAAGTCATATAGGCTATTAATATAGTTTCTTAGGTCCTTATAATTTATTTACTCATATGCAATCGTCCTACGGTCCGTTGGAAATTCCTAAGATTTACTATGACCTTTAAAAAGCTATATAACTTGGGTACTCATCTTCCCCAAGGTTCCAGCACGACAATTGCATAATTGAAAACACACTTACCAATTCAATTTTATCACAATGTGAATTATAACAACATGTATTGTGGATATCTATCCTCCACATTATCCATCGACATCACAAAATTATTCATGGTATCACAATGATCAAATTACTATAGTAACAACATTTGAACCTAGCATATATTTGAAAAATATATTCATATCTTCTCAACTGCATTCAACAACTCACACAACTCATAGAAAACAATCCAAAGGAATTAGTAACAAGCTATTACATCACACATATACACACACACACACACTCACTCTAAGCATCACTCAGCAATCAATCTGACATTTAATACATATTATTTATATATTCACATGCACCATTTTATATATATAAACACCCTATGGGGTCAAGGGACATCCCCTTTCACCTACCCTGACAACTATCACAATCACAATATCTCCCCCTTATCTCAAGGAAAAATTGTGGTACCAACGGGAATGGAAGACTGCCTACAGCAACAGTTTGGACACAAAACGAGCATAGGAAAAAATTAATTGACGGACCACACAGAGAGCAAAACGAGACTGAAAAAAATGATAATCAATGTCACATAATTTTTAGAAATTATTAGGCTCGAAACGAAATCAAAGGAAGCAAAAAGAGTGACTGTAAAACGTCTCACCGAGATAACGGGGTTACAAGAGGTCCGACGTCAACTTCACCGAAACAAGCAAATGAGTAGTGATTCTAAAAGCTTTCGACGTGTAGAATCCAAAAACGTCGTTTGTTTTATGAGAAGATGACTCTGGTGGCCGGAACAAGGCAAAACCGAACGCCTTGAAGAGAGAAAGTGATGAAAGCGGTTACCTTGATTGGTCAAACGGAGACCGGAAACAGATTCAGTGGTTGATTTTGAGTGGGAGAGTGGAATTAGGGAGGAAGCCGCGGCCTAAGGAAGGAGAACGTGAAGAGAGAAGTTGTTGCATTTCGAGTGGGAGAGTGGAATTAGGGAGGTAGCCGCGGCCTAAGGAAGGAGAACGTGAAGAGAGAAGTTGTTGCACTAGGTTTTCTAGAAATAAGATCAGTTTGTGCGGCATTATGGAAGACGATGAACATTACATTGTTTAAGTAAATAATAGGGGGCGCGTTCAGTAGAAAGGTGAGGTGCAGCAATCAATATTTATAAAACACATGGGCTGGAATGTGATATCCAAGCCAAATTCAATTCAAATTTTTTTTTTTGAAAAGCAGGAAAACGTGGTTGCAGCGTGGAACGCCTGCACCCATTAATTCTTCATTCACTAATTTTTTTTTAAAATCACTTTCGCGTACAAAATATCATTTCTTTTGATTATAAACCCCTTTTTTTAACTTAAATGTTTTCCTCACATAAATAATATTTCAATACTAATATTTTAGAAAAACAAAGTAATAAAATAGTATATTACCACTATTTTCTAAAATACAAATAAATGCTAATATTTTCTAAAAATACAAATGAATATTAATTCAACATTTTTTAACAATTCAAATACACATAGGAAAATCAAAATCATTAAATTTACAAATCATCATAATTAATGAAATAAACACATTTTAAAAAATATAAAATGTACGAAAAATACGGGTTGTTACACATGTGGCTAAGTACACCATAGAAATGGGAGAATTGGCCACTATGAGGTTTATTCCAAGTTCTTTGACAAAGAACGCATTTTCTTAGTTCTCGACTTTGAGAGCTAACTCAGTCCATTCTTGGGTACAATTAGAAGGATTGTTCCATGATCCGTTCTTCAGGGGCGATTTGAGGGTTAATTTGACTGATTTATTCAATGTCAAACGTATATACAATGAGTCTATAAATGATTACATCTCTAGATTCAAATAAATAAAGAGTAGGTGTTTTACGCCTGTTCCTGAAGCGAAAATTGTTAAAATGGCCGCTAATGGGTTGGATTATTACATTAGAAAGAAAGTGGTAAACCAACATATAGTAGATCTTGCTCAGTTAGAAGAAAAGATTCGACAGATTGAACAACTCAAGTCTGAAAAGAACCAGAAAAACAACAAGAAATTCATTAGGCGTGAGACGGTCAATTACGTCGAGCAAGATCAATCAGACAGTGAAGATGAGGCTATGGCTGAGCAAGAAATAAATCTCGCTGAATTAAAAGAAGGGCCGCCTTATGCTTGTCAAGCATTAGTACCTTCAAGGGAAGGAGAAAATGAGCTACGTGAATAAGAAAACATGCACATTTGACATAACTAAAGGTGATTAAATATTTGATATTTTGTTAAAAGAGAAGTAGCTTAAGTTGTCGATGATCATAGAGTGAAAGGGCCTGAAGACTTCAATGGTCAAAATTATTATAAATACCATGGGGCTCTAGGCCATCCTACTAATGAATGTTTTTCGTTTCAGGGATTTGATTCAAAAAGCTCTCAAAAAGGTAGGCTCAAGTTTCTTTGACAAGCGTAAGCCTAGCATGAAGGTGAATCTTGATCCATTTGGCCAGGGCATTGCAACTGTCGAAGGCCAAAATGCAAGAAATCGCAACATGGTGAATATCGACAGCGTGTATGTGGTGAATGTGGATGATCCTTTCGACATTTACCCTAGGCCTCGTGAGACTGTCGAAGAAGTGCTGAGGAAAAAGAATAATCGAGGCCAGTTAAAATTGTGGCCTCATTGTGACAAGTATTTAAACGAGAAATTTGCTCGAAAAGCACAAAAAAATGATAAGACAAAGTTTTTGTTGGTGTAAGCCCTAGTGGCCAATATATTTTATATAGATTATTATTTGTATCATGACTTTAGTCATATATTTAATATATGTAAAGGCGTCATTTATTATATTATTAGTGTATAGCATAATAAAGTCCTTAGAATAGACAGTTCGTTCAATGGAACATCAAATATGATTTGATCGTGAGACCTCGTTGAACTATAGAACACTATTCTTAAAGCATGCGTAGTCAAAGTATTATTGTTAACTAGGACGACAAGAATACATAGAGACTATTGTGTGAGCAGACTGATGATCACATCTCACGGGTCATGAATATGCGATATCAAGTCGGCACATAGGTATAAATATTAAGAGTAATATTTATATTGGATTGACCCACTATGAGGACACTTCATAATAGTTATGTAAGTGTCATAGGCGCTCCTCATGGAACCATAGTGAAGTAGTCATTCAACTTGAAGTCACTATGATTCCTACATGAGGAGTTGTAGGTTTTAATGCTATCAAACGTCATCCGTAATAGGATGATCATAAAGGTGGTACTTGGGCCTACAATGAATCATGTTGAGGGGTGTGAGTAATGTAGATAGGATTTGTCCCTCCTACATAACAGGAGTAGTTTCTTGGGCCTCTTGATAGAGTAGGACGTGAAAATATGTGTGGCCACATCGAGATGGGTCAATATGGGATATTGGGCTCATTTCGTGATTACACGTCTACTTGGAGATCGAGGAACATATGATTGGACTTAACGAGGATGACATATTTATGCCTCGTGTTCAATCAAGACATATGGACAAAGGGACACTAGCTTCACAGTGATTTTGGTTGCAACAAGGTTCTTATCGTATCATCGATATTTCCATAGGCTGGGTGACAATGATGTATTGCTAGATGCCAATCACTATCTATGATATTTAATATTATATTGAATATTAATATAATATTTAATATCATGGCCAGTCTAGTGGCAACCTATGAGGTCACATGCATAGAGTGATTTATCTGAGCAACTTGGTATTGACTAAATTAAATAGGATTTAATTTATGTCAGCGATTGATTATATTAAATATGATTTAGTTTAAATCAACATGTTAATTGAATTAAATAAGATTTAATTTAATTAACGCATGATTTAACTAAATAATATTTAATAAAATGGGCAAGGTTATTGGGCTTGGCCCAATAAGGCTTAGGTCATTCACTTGTTTAAAGGAAAGAAGAGCAATAGCTCATTAGGTCATGTGGAGGCCAATTTCCCAAAAATGAGAAGGAGGAGGCTAAGGCACCTTGGAGAGGCCAACTAGTATTGGTACCCCGGCTCCGGTAGATGCTTGCGTGGACTAAGTAGAGGTGCTGCTCCTTTGTGGTACTGGTGATCGTTGCTCGCGCTTCAAGAGGTAAACACAACATCCCTGTGATTCTCGTAGTTCTAAGCGATCTTGGCAAGGGGATTTTCTGCTCTTGAGATTGATTTTAAAAGAATTTTTAAAAGTCTATCGATTCCCCAACAGTTTCATCAACATATGCGGTGGTTATGTGAATAAGAATGTGAAACATATTCCAACTAACCAAGTCTGAAGGCTTGTTGTTAATAGGCCCAATCAATTTGTTGGTGGATGGTTGGTTGAGTCCTCAAGGGAATCAATAAGAAGTAACAATGGGGCTATTCTAGTCGAGTGGCAACTAAGACTAGGAAACCTGACGCCAACGTTGTGGTGAGCAGTGGGTCGAGAAATGCTAAGGCCGTTGCCTTGAATTGAGAAACAGGTAAGGGCCGGAAGGAGTAATCTTCGATAGGAGATACCCTTTTGGAATGAATATTACCAAAATGGAAGGGTATGTTATCCTGGAGGTGATCAAGTGAAGAAAACACCACTATCGAAGAGTCAAGTCTTTGTCAGCGAGGAGGATAAGGCAAGCTCGTAGACAAAAAATGAAAGTCTGCTTGAGTTTGAGAAGTCTCAACATGAGAATTGTTTCATGGTTGGGATCTGAAGGTGTTATTCCCCAGGGAACCTGGTCCAAAGCTAAAGCGTTGTAGTGGATGCTAAAGGCAATAACAATGAAAAGTGGTCGGGCTTCTAAGACAAGGGGCAAGCAGCGCAAGCGAGGTTTCAAACAAAATAGCAATCTTTGCCAAGGTTCCATTAAGCAGTAAAGAAAGCCTTGGTCAATAGAGGAACTGAAAATCATAGTCAATGATTTAGACCTGCTAGATGATCTAATGGAGCCGGTGGATGAATGATGTCAAAACAGACTTATTAATGGAAGAAGTCATTAAAGCATTGAACGACCCAGATGACCCAATTGGCCTTATTGACAAGGAAGACTTTGACCTTGACATCAATTTGGACAATAATTTGGATGAACTGGTGACGACAATGGAGTGCGACTCTGTCGGTTGGGGTCTAAGATTGCCTCATTGACAAAGAGGACTTGAGGATAGGAAGCCATCTAGAAAATGAAGAAAGCGACTATTGAGGAAGAGTTTACTCGGGTTAATGTAAACTTGGTTTCAGATGTGCAGGAATATGAAGCTCATTATGAGTTTGTCATTGAGGTTCCTGATGAAGAGGAATTTGAAGATTTTCGATTGGGTGGCAATTTGTCTAGCAAGATATGGTGACTATTTTTGATAACTTTGCTCGACTGGACAAGCCAACTCATGATGAAAGAAATCATCTTCGACCATTGCACGTTAAAGCAATGATTGAAGGTAAACCTGCTTACAGGGTGTTGGTCGATGGGGGAGCTTCTGTCAACTTAATCCCAAGGGCTATGTTCAAGAAACTGGGTAAAGATGAAAAAGATTTGCTGCCAACCAACATATTGGTTACTGACTTTGGAGGAAGGTCTGGATGGTGTAGTAATGCTTGACATACAAGTAGGATCAGTGGAAAAATCCACTTTGTTTGTGGTGATTCCTTTAAGTTCTAGCTGCAATGTCCTGTTGGGAAGAGATTGGATTCATGTTGTCAGGGTAGTTCCATCGATGATACATCAGAAAATGATCCTTTGGAACGCACATGATGAGATTGAGATAATTGAAGCTGATGATAGCCTATGCTATTTGCAACAAATGCATGTAGATTTCAAGGTTTATGATCCAAAAGTGAAGCCCATTTCTGTGCAGGGTTGTGTTATTGATAAAGAGGCTCTAAATGCTTGCTTGATGGAGCAGTTTGGTGTCAAGTTGCTAGAGGAGGCCGAATCGGCTAAACGATGATGATGAGTCTTGAACATCACCAAATACAATTGTCGGCCTGTGAGGCCGACCAACAGCCAAACGCAGAGGAAGGTGTATTGGCTGATTGTATGTTCGACGATGGCCCTTTGGGGTTTGAGAAGGGGCTTGAGGATAAGAGTGGGTTTGAATTGGAAGATCCTTTAGAGGAAATAGATCTAGGGGATGCTAACAGAAAGAGGCCAATATATGTTAGTGCTTTACTGTCGGATCAATTCAAAAGGTGGATTGTGGAGTTAGTCTCTGAGTATAAAGATTGTTTTGCTTGGGACTATCATGAGATGCCAGGTTTAAGCAGGGAACTTGTGGAGCATAGGTTGTCTCTAAAACCAGATAGCAAGCTTTGTCCAAGCAAGCCAATAGGAGATTTGCTCCTAAAGTTGTATTGAAAATCAAGGAGGAAGTTGAATGCTTGTTGAAGGCTAAATTTATTCGCACAACTAGGTATATTGAATGGTTGTCGAACGTAGTGCCTGTCAAAAAGAAGAAGGGCAAGAGGCGGGCATGGGGTGATTTTAGGAAGCTTAATCTCTTTGCTCCTAAAGATGAATACCCAATGCCCATAGCCGATATGCTAGTGGATGCAGCATCTAGTCATGAGTTTTTAAGTTTCATGGATGGATATGCTGGTTACAACCAGATCTTCATAGCTGACGAAGTTGTGTCTAAAACTGCTTTTAGGTGTCCATGTTCAATTGAAACTTATGAATGGATAGTTATGCCCTTTGGCTTGAAGACTGCTGGTGCAACTTATCAAAGGGCAATGAATACTATTTGTCATGAAATGATAGGCAAGTTCATGGAAGTTTACATTGACGATGTTATTGTTAAGCCGAAGAGTTAAGAGGAGCATTTGAATCATCTTAGACTGGCTTTCCAAGAAATGAGGAAGCATAGTTTGAAGATGAATTTGAGAAGTGTGGTTTTGGGGTTTCTGCTGCCAAGTTCTTGGGCTTTTTGGTGTATAAAAAGGGCATTGAAGTGGATAAGAACAAGGCTAAGGCCGTGTTGGAAGCTAAACCACCAACGAACAAAAAGGAACTTCAATCCTTTTTGGGGAAAGTTAATTTCCTCAGAAGGTTTATATCAAATCTCTCATGAAGAACAAGAGTTTTTGCTCCTTTGGTGAAACTCAAGGCAGATGAAGCTTTTGTGTGGACTCCACAACACCAGGAAGCTTTTGACCAAATCAAGCGATGTTGACAAGGTCATCGGTCATGATACTGCGAGCCACATAGACCAGTGAAGTTGTACATTTCTGCATCAAAAGAAACTATAGGCTGTTTACTAGCTCAAGAGGATGAGAACCATGTTGAAAGAGCTATTTACTACCTCGGTCGAGTACTCAATGATGCAGAAACAAGATATAGAGCCATAGAGAAGTTATGTTTAGCACTGTATTTTTCTTGTACAAAACTCAAATATTACTTGATGCCTTGTAATGTCTTAGTTATGTAAAAAACAAATGTAATCAGATACATGTTGTCCCAGACAATTCTGAATGGTCAAATTGGAAAATGGACGCTTACACTGTCTGAATTTTCTTTGCAATATGTACCTATGAAGGCTGTTAAAGATCAAGCAATCGCTGACTTCTTAACGGACCATCCATGTTTAGAAATAAAAGAACTGACAGGGCTAGTTGATTTAAAGCCCCGACATTTGTATTTTGATGGCTCAAGACATAAAAATGGTATTGGTGTTAGTATTTTGATTATAGCACCCTTAGGGGTACCGACTAAATTAATGTTTGAGTTAAAATATGCATGTTCTAATAAGGAGGCTGAATACGAAGCCTTAATTGTGGGTTTGGAATTTTTTATAGAAATGCAAGCATGTACTGTCAAGGTTTTTGGGGATTCCCAATTAGTAATTAGGCAGTTAACTCAAGCATATAAATGTGTTAGCCATAATATTGTCAAGTATTGTCAAGTGTCTAGCAAGTTGATGAAGCGATTCGACAATGTGGAAATGGAACATATTCCTAGAGAGCTAAATCAAGAGGCTAATGAATTGGCCCAAATAGCTTCAGGATATAAATTGTCTTCAAAGGTGTTGACAGAACTCATAGAAATTCGTGAGTTGCTGTATCCTTTAGATGAAAGAGATATCTGCGTTTCCAACGTGTCGAACATAGATGATTGGCGGAAGCCAATCATTGAGTATTTGGAAAATACAAGTGCAAACATCAACAGCAAAATTAAATATAAAGCAACTAAGTTTGTTGTGTTAACAGGAGCTTTGTATAGAAAGTTTGTCGATGGAAATTTGGAAACTTTCCTAAGTGAAGAGGATGTCTATTTGGCCTTGGCAGAAGTCCATGAGGCGATTTGTGGTGCTCACCAAGCAGGTGAAAAGATGAAATGGGTACCGAGAAGGCAAAGAGTACGCCAACATTGGTTAGGGATTGCATCATGTTTGCAAAGTCCTGCAAAGAATGTCAAAAGCATGGCCATACACAGAATGTTCCTACTATTTAGTTACATTTCATTATCAAGCCTTGGCCTTTTAGAGGTTGGTCATTGGATCTCATAGGCTAAATTTACCCTACTTCTTCTAAGGGTCATAAGTATATTCTAGTAGGGGTTAACTATTTTACCAAGTGGGTAGAGGCAGTAGCCTTAAAACAAGTAACACAACAAGACATTGTAGATTTTATTGAAAATTATATTGTTTGTCGATTTGGTATACCACAAACAATAACAACAGACCAAGGTTCTGTGTTTGTTGGAATGAAGGTTGTCGAGTATACTGAATCAAGAAAGATCACGATGGTTACTTCAACACCATATTATGCCCAAGCAAATGGTTATGTCGAAACCATGAATAAAATCATCATTGGTTTGATAAAGAAACATATTGGCAGATATGCAAAGAGTTTTAGAACAAGTTCTTTAGGCATGAAGAAACTCTCCTAAGGAATCGACAGGTACAACTCCTTATAAATTGGTATATGGGCATGATGCTGTTTTGTCAGCTGAAATAAACTTGGTTCATTAAGGATTCAAAAACAAGATGAGTTACCAGTAGATTAGTATTGGGACTTAATGTTTGATGAACTAAATGAAGTACATGATGAGAGGGTTATTGCACTAGAACACTTGATTTGACAAAAGGAAAGAATAGCTAAGTTTTATGATAGTCAAGTATAAACATTTTAAGGTTGGTGACTTAGTTTGGAAGGTCATATTGCCAATGGATAAAAAGTGTCGAGAGTTTGGAAAATGGTCCCCAAAGTGGGAAGGGTCATTCAAGGTTGTTCAAGTATTCTCAGGAAATGCTTATGTACTTGTCAAAGTTAATTCTGATTTTAGAATTAAGTCTATTGATGACAAATAATTGAAGTCATATAGACTGACAATGTGCGAAGTAAAAATACAACCTTAAAAGGCAAACTGGATTACTTTACTCATAGGCCATTTGGCAATATATAATACATTGTCGAATAGGCTTCTAGCCTTGAAATACATATGATAAATTAATTTCTTGTTTCTAGGCTATTACAAGTAAATTGAGTAGTAGAAGCTTCACCATGACCAGATTCCAAATTTCTTGAGTGAGGAGCTTAGGAAGTTGAAGGAAACATGGGAAGCAAAAGCAGTCTCCCTGACAGCACACATAGGTAAAACAGAGTGATGATATTGTCAGGCTGAATGAGATGCTTCAAAGCAAGGACACCCTAATCGACGGGGATGTGAAGTTAAAGTTTTTAAATATGTCGATGAGGGGTGTCGAGCTCTATGTGAGCAAAGAAAAAGCTGAAGTCAAAAGAGAGGTAGTCGTAGGTGCCATAATGCGCTTGGCAATAGGCCTAGACGCACCGTACTTTATCTTGTTTCGTATAGTTTTGCGAAACTTCACGTTGAAATTTGGAAGACAGGTGTGAAGAAGCACAAAACTACAGAAAGTTAGACTAGCTCAAGCTTTTCCCTTTCTCATATAGTTCAATGATCTTGGTAAGCTACATTAGGCAACTTACCAAAACTCATTATTAGATGTTAGGCAAATTACTAAAACCCAGTGGGTGTTTCACCGTTGAAACAGAGACCTTTAAAGAAAGTCCAGAAAATGTAACTTCCTGGTTCCCATATGAAGCAAACAGAACCAAGTAAGAAGGGGGTAAACGGGGTGAAGGTAGTCTCCATTTTTGTTTTCACAAATGAGTTTGGCTTGCTGGGGGTAAACTCGAGTTAGGACTGTTTGTTGAGTTTTGAGCAATTTCTCAGAAATTCTGAAGTTAAAGTGAAAGGAGTTCTGAGAACTATGGTGCAGAATGTAGAGCAAATGCCTTGTAGTGAAGATGGCAACCAGGAGATATGCCTCTATTTATATCACAAATTGGCGTTAATATTTAAGTTTCTCGATCCAATTTGGTGGTCAATGGCTTTAATTATCATTTATGGCCATAAACTGAAAATTAAAACGTTAAAAAAAACATGCAAGGCTGGACGGTGAAACGATTGATTGATTGAATGTCAAATCAAATTCAGTTCACCAGCGAAGTACAAGTTTGTGGTCAAAAATATAATACTCGACATACATAAATGAAGAAATTCAAAATGAACTGAAAGAAACTAAAGCAGAGTCTTCTTGATCTCCTCCCAAGCCATGGCATATTCTTCCTTGGTGGTTTTAGCATTCACGTAGCTGACTTCAAGATCCTCGACTTTTGACAAAATGGTTTTGCTTCGGCAGTCTTTGGTGTGCGATTGTTGGTCAATTGCCTTTATTTCTTACGAGCAGGAGGCTTTGATTGCTTCTTGCAATTGAGCCTCGGTAGTAATAACTCCTTTTCGAGCGCACAATGGTTTGTTCTAGTTCAAGTATTTTAGCTTGATTAGGGGCATCTTTTTCCACCTATGTAGCCTTGTCGAGTCGAAGAGTTACTAACTTGTCTCGGAGCTCTTGTTTTTCCTTGACAGCTTGCTGGTATGGCAGAATGCTATTGTCGAGTTCAGGTAGCTTGGGGGTTAAATCTTCAATGAGCTCATACACGCGTTAAAGCGACCTTGATGGAGTGGAGGTATTCGTTTACGAAGCTTGTGGATTTCATTGGTTGTGCGAATGAGATTGCCTCTGACTTCTTAGTTGAGGTAGAGTTCATCAAAGGAATATTTGAAGAAGCCTTTTAGCTCTTCAAGTAATCCATCAAGTTTCTCAATGAAGTTGTCCCCAGGCAGAGTAGAAGAACCAGCTGATAAAGGATAAGTCTTGCTACTGGATCCTGAAAGCAAGTCAATTAGCTCATCTACTCTGACATCAAATTTTTTCAGTATTGGTGTCTTGTGACACAAGGTTAGTCGTTGAAGCAGGCTGAGCAGTGGGATGAGTCAGATCGTCGAAGAAGATCTATATCAAAACTGTCTGCCCTAATCACCATGGGAGATACCTTCTCAATGACTTAGGGGGCAGGTAATGTTTCTTCAGAAGGTATGGGGTCATCTTTTCGAGAGGAAGTCATAATTGGATTTTCTGTCGAAAGGGTTGGTGGAACCACATCGACATCCATGGCGGAAGGACCTTCGACCACTTGTTCAGGTTGAATGTCTGGGACCTCCTATGGAAGAAGAAAATCAAGATAAAAAGTTGTAAATTGGTGTTCCAAAATAGATAAGGTAATAGAAGGAATGCAATACCTTAGAGGGTGAAGGAGCAACAGTTGGGAAAACAATTTGCAAGGGCTCATCAGAAACTTCCACATTTGGCTTTCAGGTGTTCCCTATCGAGTAATTTTGATAAGGAGATATTCATAGTACCAAACACAAGTGTTTTGTGAAAGGGAAGAATACCTTGTCAGTACTCGACAACATCTTTGACAGAGGGAGGTCCTTTTGAAGTGCATTCTTTAGAAACACTTTTCTTTGAGGATGTTGTCCTTGTCCTAAAACATGTAAGACAAAGTGAGCAATAATTTGTATAACTTAAGTTGACCATCAAGTAAAAAATGGTGAATAATGGTATAGCTTTGCATGCTCCACTGTCGGAGTGTCTTCTGAACTTAATGAAACGAATTCCTTTACAAGGGATTCCTGATAAGTAAAGGTATCAAAATTAACATTTTGATGGGTCATAAAAAATGCATTATACAAGTAGAAGAAAGTGATTACCGTTCGAGGTGTGGAGAGTGAAGGGGAATCAGATAGAAGCAACTTGTGCCTTTTTGGTTAAGCCACAGTGGTAGCTGGTTTAACTTTTCTCTTGATAGATTCTTGTTGAGAAGTGCTAGTCGAGCACTTCGATCTTGCAGGTTGCTTTTTCTTTGTCGAAGCTGGCTTCTTGCCAGCACCTTGTTTTTGGACCAAGGATTTTGTAGATTTCTTGCCAACTGGCTTGGACTGAAGCGGGGATTCGTCATCTTCATCTTCATCATCTTCTTCTTCTTCAGCCTCCGGAGTTTTGTCACTTGCTTGTTTGCATTTTAATGGTTCCCTCAGAGTCAGAGCTGAAGCAAAACATAGAATGTAAGCAAGAAGCAAGAAAGCTCTCAGAAAATAAAGCAAAGTAGACTAACTACCTTGGGGAAACTGGGAAATGAACTTGACAACTTCATTATGTTGTTCAAAAGGTAAGCAAATCGACCCGTGAAAGTAACTTCTTTGTTATCATATGTATTGATATTAGAATGATATTGAAATCTTTCTAACGCAAGGAAGTTACCAGCTCTTGTCGGTTTACCTAGAAATGGATCAGCCAAACCAAAATTTGTACAAGGTAAAGGCACTGGTTCAGAACAAGGGGGTTTCACAAGTGATTGCCCTGTTGTTTTGTAATGTTTTAAAGCCTTTAAGCCCCATTTGTTGTCATGTGCTTCTTTTGATTTGGCAGTCATTTTATTTACCTGTCGAACAATGTAATGAGGATATCTAGGATCCCATTTCACCCTATAGAATTTTTCAAAGCTACGTATATCCTTCAAGTGCTCACCTTTGGTCTTAGTCGAGGGGTCCTGTTCTTGCACAGTGGGGCAGACAAATCTTTTCACACACTCATCAAAAAAAGGTGGAATTTCTTGTAGTACTCATCCCACCAAGTCATAAAATCCTGAGAAACAACTAGAGTGGGTGTAAAAGGGGCAAGATCGACAGAAGCCTTGCAAGTTTCATTCTTTTTCTGAATACCATCAATGGTTTCCTGCTTGAGGTCGATGCAGTCCAAAAGAATGTCATCCTTTTTGTAAGGAAATGGGTCAGGAATGGATTGTAGTAAACCAAGGTTATTGGAAGAGGCATTGGGCAAACAGACAAATGTAGAATCGTCGGTCGAACCTGGTAGCCCTGCAGGGAATACTTGACGGGAAAGGAAGTGAGTCCAAATGACATCACAGCCTTGAAAAGTTAGGTCCAAAGGGGCTTTGAACCATGCAGGTCCATGTCTTCTATTGACAAATGGTTGGAAGCGAATTCCTTGGGTGTTAGGGGAAAAAGAATGGAAGAGTTGGAAATAATACTTGAAGATGTCAAGTTCACTACCCAATGGCTTAGCCGTGCGATACATAGCAAGGGTGCCATATGTGTCTACTTCAAGATCTGCTGGAGCTTTATTAACAGTATGGCCTGGTAAGGTAGCATTCAACCATAGTTGCAGAAGCCACATTGGGCCTCCAGCTCCAGCTCCACTCTTTTTTCCTCCTTCTTTCACCATGGTATACATACTTGACATACTGGCACAGAGGTTCGACAAAAGAAAAGGGCCAAGAGCCCATTTCTTACCTTCATGAAGAAGGTTGGCCAAGCCAAGTATTGTTTTTGACAACTGTATGTTTTTGTTACAAAGAACAAAAGCTGATAGCCAATGGAAAAGAAAGGATATGTGTTCTTTGTCGAAAACATCTTCGGTATCTACCATATGGCTAAAAGCAAATTTTGAAAAAGCAAGAGCTTTCCCAATAAAAACATCTATAGTGTTTTCAGGTTCACAAAAAGGGTGAATCACATGGCCATTCAGTGGAAGGCCAGTGAGGGTGGCAACGTCGAAAAGGGTTAGACCTATCATTCCACAAGGGAAATGGAAGTTGTTAGTGGTTTTGTTCCAAAAGAAAATAACAACTCCCAACATAGAAGGTTCTAACCTAAACGTATGCTTTGACAATTGAATGAGGTGACAAATACCTATTTTCTTCAAGAAAGTAGCCTTCTTGGCTTCTACCCTAGTTAGCCAAGCAGCATATCCATGTATACTAATTGGAGGAGTTCTAAAGAGCCTAGCACTTTTAAAGAAATAATGAATATGCAAATGAGAACTAGAAGCTAAAATGTCAGCGGTGTCATCCTTATTTGGGAAAACATTTTTAAATTTTCCAGCAAAACTAGATAAGGGAATAATAGGTCCCAGGTAGGCCGCAGGAGGATCCAAAAGAAAAGAATGATCATTCAAGTAAGGTATTATTACCTTAGATTTACGCCATGGAGGCCGACTAAATCATTGTAGAAATTTGCACATTGTGACATCCTGATTTTTTAAATAAGTCTTAAATAATTTTTAGAATAATAATTAGGCAATAATTAGGTAATAAAATATTAGCTAAAATTGAACTAGGTTTAAATATGATTTATTAAGGCCTAGAATACCCTAGAATAAGATGGAATACCCTAAAATCTCCTAGAGGGGCAAAAATGGAATATTACTATTTAAGGACCGTCGCAACGCGACGGAGATTACAAAGGGGAGCATCGCGACGCGATCTAAGTCGGTGATTAAGTTAGTGATCACGAGCGTCTGATGCGTGACACGTGTCCCAGCTCGCGATTCGATGCCACTCACGTATAATTGGCTCGCGACGCGATGGGGCCAAGTTATGCGTATAAATAAGCCTTAACCCCCTCCATTCAGCCCAAGTTTTTCCAAGGGCCTTTGGGAGAGCGTGAAGGGCGTCGAGGAGCTCGGAAGAGGAGGATCGACAAAGCGAGAGCGGCAGCTATCTTTCAAGCCAGGTAAGGGGGAATATACCTTAATCACTAGGGAAAATAGGTAGTGGAATAATGTGTTAGCATGTGTAGGGACCCTCAACCTTACTAGGGGTTGATAGTAGCAGCACCTCAGGAGAGGGGCTGTGACCTAGGACAGCTGAGGATAGTTGTCAGAGGTCTATCAACCATAGGAATGATCTTGAAATTTATGGATGGGATGCTGATTGTTGTAATGCTTTGATATGATTGCTTTGTGCTTGTATGTTCTTTGTGTTGATTGATAACATATCGGTGATGGAGTCGCTAGCGGCGATGGGATTGATCCTTATGTTGATAAAGGATGGTTGATAATCTGATTAACCTCATGATATTTATGTACTGGCTGTATATGACATATGTGAGTCTGATGTATAAGTTAAGGGTGCCACTCTCTAGTTAGAGGTATGTGAATCCCTAGATGATGGTAACAAGTACTATCATCGATACCCTGTGATAGTGGTGATAGCCGAGTCAGTGTATCCGAGGTTAGTATACCTGAGATGTATATGATCGATGGTACAGAGTAGTGTGGGGTAGGTGTACCTGAGATGGATATGATCGATGGTATAACCAAGCCTCAGGACTCTAAGTCTGACAGGTGACCAATCTTGGCCATTCCTGTTATGGGAATGTCGTCCTTGTGCACGGGATGGTACCTTACTCCGGTAATTGGATATGGTAGTATGGGATGCTATAACCGGTAATCGGAGATGGTAACGTATCAGGATTTGTTCCCGGGACAACCAACTTATCATACTCGGTGCCACTAAGGCGTAATTGGTCTAGGGAGAAGGCGGTAATGGCCCGCAATGTTGATGATGGATTGGGTCGGTAGAAATTTGGATATGAGCCTGAAATCTTTGAAACGGTGACATGTCCATAGAGTGGTAATTGAGCGACATGATCAATAGTGCAGGTCGATGAGGCTGGTAATTGAGCATGAAATGACTAGTGACAGGTGTCGGTCTGTGATGTAATTTGTGGCCGTGGGATCAAGTTTATTGGTATGACGTATCAATATGGTGCAGTGCATGGCAGGTGTGCTCATAAGTTTGAGTGTGGTATCTATGATATCGGTTATGCTTGATGTTGATGATGATGAGTATTATACCTGTGTTGATATGGTTGTGTTATACATGGTGACCGTATCTCTGCTATGCTATTTTCCTGCTTGATGGTTATTGATGAGTGTCTTACCCCTTCGTTTTCTGTGTTTTCTATATTATATAATTATGGATAACAGATGAACTAGAATATCAAGTACTTAGAGCTTGGAAAGCAGTGTGCGTCACGACCAGTATGTTCTGTTGCGTACTCTGATGTTAAGTTGAAAATGTGTTGTTACTAAGCCAGGATAAAGTGACGCCATGTCTCGACTGGTTGTTACATTAGCGGTATCAGAGCCAGGTTCGGTTTTTAACCAGAGAGCGTAGGGAAAGGTCGAGTCCTTTGGCCGTGTTTAAAGTCTAGTTGTCTTCACATCGGATGACAACTGTGTTGGGACTGGGTAGAGAGTTTGACACTAGGAATTCTGTCCTAGAAGAATAACATCCTTTGAATTTTCAGGGACGAAAATTCTTTAAGGAGGGTAGTAATGTGACATCCTGATTTTTTAAATATGTCTTAAATAATTTTTAGAATAATAATTAGGCAATAATTAGGTAATAAAAGATTAGTTAAAATTGAATTGGGTTTAAATATGATTTATTAAGGCCTAGAATGCCCTAGAATAGGATGGAATAACCTAGAATCTCCTAGAGGGGCAAAAATAGAATATTACTATCTAAGGACCGTCGCGACGCGACGGAGATTACAAAGGGGAGCATCGCACCACGATCTAAGTCGGTGATTAAGTCGGCGATCACACGCGTCTGATGCATGACACATGTCCCAGCTCACGACAAGACGGGACTCACGTATAATTGGCTCGCGACGCGATGGGGCCAAGTTATGCCTATAAATAGGCCTTTACCCTCTCCATTTAGTTCAAGTTCTTCCAAGGGCCTCTAGGAGAGCGTGAAGGGCATGGAGGAGCTCGGAAGAAGAGGTGCGACAAAGAGAGAGCGGTAGCGATCTTTCAAGCCAGGTAAGGGGAAGATACCTTAATCACTAGGGAAAATAGGTAATAGAGTAGTACTGTTAGCATGTGTAGGGACCCTCAACCCTACTAGGGGTTGATAGTAGCAGCACATCAGGAGAGGGGCTGTGAACTAAGGCAGTGAGGGCGGTTGTCGGAAGGTCTATCAACCATAGGAATGATTTATTGAAATTTATGGATGGATGCTTTGATTGTTGTAATGCTTTGATATGATTGCTTTGTGATTGCATGTTGGTGTGTTGATTGATAACATGTTAGCGATGGAGTCGCTAGCGACACTAAATTGATCCTTATGTTGATAAAGGATGGTTGATAATCTGATTAACATGATGATATTTATGTACTGGCTGTATATGACATTTGTGAGTCTGATGTATAAGTTAAGGGTGCCGCTCTCTAGTTAGATATCTAAACATACAAACAATTTAGTTTTGAAGAGGTTGCAAGAATTGAGAACGTAAAAATTGAATCAAATTGCATTCAAACTAACGAAGAGAGTATTCAATGGTTCATCCTAAAAACATCAAGGGGCATAGCCCACAATCCTAGAACAAGAAAACTACTCAAGAATTGAAATCATATTAACAAGACGTGGATAAACAAAAATTCTGGTTCTCTTCCCATTATGAGTCAAAAACTTCGAGAATTTGGGGGCATATGTTGTATGCCAAATTTTAAATTTGGAATTCTCGACAATGTTTCAAACATTCAGCGAGCAAGGAAGTTTGAAACCAGAAAGAATGATGAAAATAAACTAAGTCTAAAGATTGAGAGCCTTGGCGGTTATTCGACAAAGTAAATGAAGCGTTGAAGATGTCGAGAAAGCGGTCAAGCTAGGCTTAGGCTTTAGGCAACATATGTAAAACTTCGGCGGAAGTATTCGTCGAAGTTGATTAGTTACTTAGTAAAATTAACTATCGACCACCTGACCGTACACGTGTCGAGTCAAATGATAGGTAATTTTTTATCTTTTCTCTATGAATAGTAGTTTATGCGTTGTAACCACGGGTTGGATACTTGATCTAAAATTCCTAACATCTCACCGTCGAAGCATATTAAAGGAAACACGATCACGGTATGCCTTCCACCCCTTTTTCATTGATTCAATTGCAATAAAGTCGATCTACTTCAATTCTTGCATTGCTTTTCATCTTTACTTTTCTTTGCGGTTCCTTTACATTTGACGTATGTTATCAGTTTCATGGCATTTATCATTTATTGCATTGAACTTTGTGTTTGAACTTCTATTCTATTTTCTTTGTTCATTTATGCATTTCGTTCAAGTTTCTTTTCTTATTGCATGTTTCCATTCATTTCAATTCCTGCATTTTATTTCATTTGTTTTTACTTTCCAGCAATTTTGCTATTTCTGTTATTTACATTCACAGTCATTTACAAGTCTTATTTCAAATCCATGTTCTTTAAATGTTTTCTTTACATTTCTGCATTCATCTCCTTCTTCAAGTTTTTATATGTTTACTATAACTTGTAAAATTCAATTACTTGTTGTTTAAGAAATTGGCTTTCGACGGCCAATCTTATTATATATTTGTTTAAGTGCCATTCCAACAACAATTCATTTCTTAGTTGGTACATTTCTAATTAAAATTGGTAGAGTATGACAATTAATGGCTCAGAAGCCAAGAATGTTTAAAACTGACGAAGTGTCGAACATTTGACCGTTAGCAATAAAAATTGTTGTTTTCAAAACGAGATTACCACGTAACTCGTCGATCAGATAATCGTTTGAAAATCTAATTATTTATTTTTGGCCAATTTGGTAGAAATACACTACAAACCAAATTTTCCGGTAAACAACTATCTACTATCAATATAAGAATAGAATGGGCTGGTGAAAAGACAAAATTAAACTACCATATTTTTGCCACCAATTATTTTAAAGGGGCAAATATGTCAATCTAAATAAAAATAAATCAAAATAAAAATTAAATTCACATAAAAAATTAATTTTTTTACCTACTTTTAACATTTTATCTCTCACCTTTCACTTTTTTCTCTTTCTTCTCTTTCTCTCACATCACTCTGTCTTTCTCTTTCTCTCTTTCTTCTCTCACCGTCCGTCACTCTGTCTTTCTCGCTTTCTCTTTTTTTTTGATATATTTCTCTCTTTCTCTTTTTCTTTTTTCTATTTTTTCTATTTTTATATTTTTATATTTTATCATTATATTTTTTAATTATAAATAATTATTTTCGTTTAAAGTCTCAAATATAATTTTATCGTCTTTGATCACGTATCAAAATTTATAGATGATTATTTTACTTTTGATTCTTAACGGGGGGAATATGACGTATGTGATACCAAATAACAACAATTTAAACTTATGGAAATAAATATAATAAATAGAATTAACTTAAAGTGGAATAAATTATAACGCCAATAATGCTTACATGAAAAAACTATAATAGCCCCAATTGTGATGTTGTTTTAGTCATTAGGATTGATATTTCTTTTGATGTTGTTTTATTAGCCCCAAGGGTGAAGATAGGAATTTAACTTTAGAGGGACCAAGATAATTGTTGTTATTTGGTATCGCATACGACATTTTCCTGGTGTCTTAACATTTAGAAAATACAACTTTGTTAGTATATTTATGTTGTTATTATTTTGTATCTTTTAGATCTTTTTATCGTGAGAGTTGAGTCTTTTGTTTAGTCGCGAGAGTTGAGTTCCCTGTTTAGTCATTAGGATTGATATTTCTTTTGTTGTTGTTTTATGAGCCCCAAGGGTGAAGCTAGGATTTTAAATTTAGGGAGACCAAGATAAAAAAACACAACTTAATAAAAAATTCAAATTTCCACATGTAATAGTTTTAGTGGGGTAAATAGTTTTTTCACTAAAGTAGAATTTTTACTACATTTTAATGAATTAAAGTAAATAGTTTTCTCCACTAAATTAAATAATGTTTATAATTAATATCTATAACAATGTAATCGGTTGTTTTTCTATTAGGACTTTTAACCTATACATATAACATAGTGTACCTCTATATATATATATATATATATATATATATATATATATATAGATATTTGTTGTCTCACAGGCAGCATTGGAAATTTTCTTTGTCCATTTATTGGTTAATTAGTAATATTTAATTAGTAGTTTATCAGTACATTTAATTAGTTAGTCCAAGAGTTATAAAAAATTATATAAAATGGCGAAACTTATAATATAAAAGTAAACATTCAATATGTCCATAAAATTGTTAGATATTTTCAAAATAAAAATAGAATAAAAGTCAGATTTTACATTATTTTTTTATTATTTTGGTAATTGCCGTATTATTTTACAAGCTTTAAATTATATTGATTAATTTCCACAAAAAAGTTTATTTTATAAAAGATGCTTGACATTACTTAGTTTTTAATTTTTACCACATTTTAATGATTAGTTGTTTATTTATTTTTATATAATTATTTAACTTTCAAATAATTCTCTTCACGTATTTAGTTTACGGTTTGATTTTCAGTTTGATTTATTTCGTTTTTTAATTATTTAAATATTTAAAATATTATATTTGATTTACAATATTTCCCCATGTTTCATTTTAAATTTTTTTATTTGGTATTTTTAAATTATTTAATTTGTTCAAACTTTCTTCGGTTTTGAAAATCACATTTCCCCTAATTTTTTATCATGTCATATAAAAAAGGGAAAAAATAAAGTTTATATTGACACCTAATTTTTGTTTCGTTTTCACTTTTTAACTTTTATTTCATTTGGATTTTATTTTTCCAGTTCAACGTCATTCAAAAAATAAATAAATATGATAACTCAAATTGATAACAAATATTTAGGCCAAGTCCAAAATATTAGATGTACTAGAAAAATGGAAAGAACATGAGATTGTTACTATAAATTGAAAGGTAAGAATACCTGAAAAAGGAGAGGACAAGATAAGGGAAAAGAAAGCAGGAAGAGAAAGAGAGAGAGTGAGATAATTGAAGGGGTAAAAGAAGGCTCTTGATTAAGATACACAATACCATCGAAATTTATTTCTCTCTGATCGAAAAACCATTTTTGTTGTAGTCGAGTTCCTTGGTCTCATTGACCTTAAAGTACCGCTGCTTGAGAGAAGAGGAATATTAAAGAGAGTAAAGAAAAATGTGTACAAGAGATGAAACACTAAAAAATTTAAAAATTTACTTTCAGTGATGATTGGTTTGCTTCGTGAATTATTATTGGAATGTCGAGCATAATCTTTTCGATAAAAGATTTCATTTAATACAAAGAATGATAACACTCACACATTCGGGTGCTTCTCTACATTTTGCAGCCCCTCAGGTGTCTCTCGCACCACCTTTTTCTATTTATAGAAGAGGAGCAACAAATACATACAATATATTTTTATCTGATTCTGTTGAGATATGACACCTTTATATTTTGTATTTATTGAGATCTATTTTTCCCTATTTCCTCTTTGTAAATATTCCATATTTCTTTGTTTCCACTTTTTATTGGAAAAACATATCTGCACCATATCTTCCACATATTTGACTAATAAACAACACAACATCATATCTCGTGGGTCCCACTTAGGAGGAAACCCACCTAACACGAAGTTCAACTTTTTTCTTCACTTAACTATATAAATTGCTATTCATCTTATTTCTTTTGTCCTAAACCCTACCAGCTCCCACTCTATATCAGTCATTAGCTTCCAAAATATATTGCAAAATTTTGTTTTCTTTGCCTAATTTTGTTACATCATGAGCGTCACATGTGATGAGTGTGGCATGTGTTTTTCATCTGCCTTGAGGCTTTAGCGGTGCATGTTATTGAACAACATCATCGGGTGGATATTAGAATCCAGTGACGACCACCACCAAATCCAAACGTGCGACGTCAACCTCCAAATGCTCAGCGTCAACCTCCAAATGCTCAGCGTCAATCTTTTGACTTGAACCAATATCCTAATGCCCGAACTTTCGATCTTAATCACCCTCCTAGGCCAGAGGAGTGATTAGACTTATCCAATGGAGAATTATAATGTTTTTATTAGTATTTAGAAATTAATATTTACGTTGATTTTCTGTTTCTAGGTAGTTTAGGGATTTATCCTAGTTAAAGTAGGTATCTAAATTTAATTTAGTTATCGATTACTACTTCATCAGATTAATGTGTACCAAATAGGGTTTTGACACATAGTCAAAACATATTAATGTTTGTTAGTTTTTTCTTTTGAGATTAATATTGTTTAGTTTTGCCAGTACACGTATTGCTTCAAAAAAAATGTAGACTTTTGGTTTAAACTCAAGCATTAAGTGATTCTAACCTTTTTTTGACTAAATGATTCTAACTTTGTTGGTTCTTGGTTTTAAGTTGTAGATGAAAATTGAAAATGTTTTTGGTCAATTAATCGAAAAAATAAAAAATAAAATTCTATACATTCTTGTTTTGGTTGCTTGACATATAGTAATGAGTTTTTTTGCACTATCCATGAATAATATCTATGTTATTCAAATATTCAAATTTTGATCAATAAATTATTTGATAGGTAAACAATTAGAATTAATCGGATAATTATGTAATTATATATACATATATATAAATTAAATTAAACATATCAATTTATACAAACTAATAGAATTTAGAGTAACCTAAGCACTTCCTTTAAAATATCCTATCATGCTACACACGGTTGTCTTGAGATAATAAATTTTGAATTTCATAAATATACTATTTTAAAATAGGTTTAATTGTATTTTTTTAACTTTCTCAATTTGGCGATTTTGATCTCTCTATTTTATTTTTGGCGATTTTGGACCTCAACTTTCTCGGTTTGGCAATTTTGATCAATACTTTTAAATGCACTTTTGGTCCCACAAAATCATGGATTTTTGCACTTTGGGTCCCACACCTTCCCAAAATCCAAGATTTTTGGGATAAAAAATGCACAATCCACAATTTGTGGGACCAAAGTGTAATTAAAAGACACAATGACTGAAATTGTAACATCCCAAATTTTCTTTAAATTAGTAATTTAAAATAAATTTGGATCTTAGGGGTAAAGTGGTAATTTTACCCAAGGATTTAGGAAATGTGGGACTAATTATTATTGTGTAATTTTTATGGATTAAATTACCCAACGTTTAATCAGGGACCTAAGAATAATTAAGGAATTTAGAAAGAGACCTATAAGTCCTATTTTAGTAAAATTCCACACCATTACCCCACCATACACCCCATTTCACTTAATTCCACCTTAGCACTCTCTCAATCTCTCTTCCCCTCCCTTTTATTTCGAACAGAAGCAGGAAAAAAAAGGAACGAAGAGAAGAGAAAGAAAGGAGAATAAGAGAAGGGGAAAGAGAGAGAGGCTGCGACGATGATGAAGAAGAAGAAAGGGGAGGAGCTGCGGCTGCTCCGGCGCAGGGTGGCGCACCACCTTGCTGCAGAACGATAGAGAGAGCGGCACAAACCAAGAGAGAGATCGGGCAAAGAGGGAGCTCGAGGGACAGAGATGGAGCTCGAGCAAAGGAGAGAAGAAAGAAAGGAAAAGGAAGAGTAGGATCAAGAGTTCTCAACTACCTTCTTCATCTCCATCAACACCCAAAGTTAGGGTTTTGTTCTCCAAACAACCAATGTGAGTTTCCTTTTAGGGATTATTTCATATAGAGGTTGGGAGCCTTTAAAAACCCATTATTAGGTTGATTACCTTCATTTCATGCCTTGGTTGTTGGTCCTTGACCTTGATGCAAATTTTGATGATTTGGGATTGTTGAAAGAACCGCAATTTATGTTGTCTTGGTATGGCTTGTGTGCCTTTAGGGTGTTTATGATATGTCTTCAAAGAGTATTCTTGCCAATTTTGTATTAGGAACCATGAGCCTTTAGATTGGCCCATGGACTTGTTTTTAATCTTTCAAGATTAATTAGATTTATGTATATTGTGGTCATAGTTAGTGCTATGGTTTGATTGAAGTCTATGTCACCTTCAAAGCATGATGACTTTAAGGATTATATTGTTTGATTATGAATTATTGACCAGTAAAGTATCAAGTTAAGCTTTGTAATGCATAAGTGAGGGTAAGGGAATGTGGAAGAATTTAAATTGATGGAGGTTCAAGCATCCTTCCTTACTCAGATCACATTATCTCCCCTTACAATTAGTGTTGGTTTATTATTGATGAGCTTAAGTTTGAAATGTATTTCTTTTGAATATAGTTTTAAAACTAAAATGATCATGAACCTTACATCCTCATCCAAGCTATTTGGTGCAACTCGCTTGGTGATATAAGTAATTCATTAATGGTATGTAAGGGGATGGGGTAATGGAACTCACTAAGATTTTTATATATCATCCATTTCCTTTATTTGTTTTAGGATGTGAGGACACCAATAGCGAGGATGTCAGTCAATAGTCTATCTGGGATCCACGAGTCTCCCTTTAATGTCTTAAGTATTATGTCTGAGTCATTTTATTACGTGTCTTTTTATGTCAAGTGATATTGGGAAGAAAATTGTATAAATTTGATTAGTCATCATTCACTCTTTTATTATAAGGTTTTATATTGATCAAAGTAATTTCGGTTTTGAAACTTCAGGTTTATGATTCTTTAGTTATTCAAAGCTTTTAAGCAGTCAAAGTTCTGTAATTACCTTTAAAGGTTTATTACTTTAGCAAGTAATCCCCTGATTAGAGTCGGGACGTTACAGAAATCGAAAAATTGAGAAAGTTAGGGGACTAAAATCGCAAAAAATAAAATATGGGGACCAAAATTGCCAAATTGAGAAAGCCGAAGGACCAAAAGTGCAATTAAGCCTTTTAAATATTAATTTGTGTATAGTAAAAATAAAATAATAAATTTTAAAATTGTTACATATAAGTTTGTAGTATTTTTGTTATAATATATGGATTGCAATTTTTGCATTTTCTTAATTTCTTTACTCTCTTTGAATCTTTACTATTGAATTCTTTTAGTATAGGCATTATGAATTTTGCTAATATGATCGATAATTTTCATAATTTCCACTTTGACATAAATATGATAACAACTCAATTTTTAATTAATAACCCAAATCTCTCATGAATTCTTGTGTAAGAATACTTCTTTTAAAATAAATCACTCATAAATAATATAATTTCGATTATATCAATATCAGTTTTGATTGAGTAAATGAACATTGGAGTTTACTCTGTGTCAAAATAATTGCACTATCATCAATTTTTCATTTAGCCAGCAATAAATAGTGTTTTAAGTTGTTTTCATATAAGATAGCAAATCAATCAAAAAATTAAGGCGATAAACAAAGATATGTAATTCATTTGTTTTTAAATCCATCAATATTATTAATAATATTGTTATTATTATTTCGAAACTTTTAAATTGTGATAGATTATTTGCTATTTCAAAAAATATTTATATCTCTCGATATTCCAAAATCATATAAATATTAAAAATATGAAATTTAGATATCCAATATTTAAATCTCATATCTCTTAATTTTATATGTTTATACAATATAAAATATTTGAGTTACGTCAACTCTCTGTTAAGTTCTACTATTATACATCATCAAAAATAAAGTTTTGCTATTATAGTTTTTTCATGCAAGCATTATCGGCTTTATAATTTATTCCATTTTAAGTTAAATCTCTTTATTATATTTATTTCCATAAGTTTAAATTGTTGTTATTTGGTATATATATGACATTTTCCTAGTGTCTTAACATTTAGAAAATACAACTTTGTTAGTATATTCACGTTGTTGTTATTAGCGAGTTGAGTTCTCTGTTTAGTTATTAGGATTGATATTTCTTTTGATGTTGTTTTATTAGCCCCAAGGGTGAAGATAGGAATTTAACTTTAGAGGGACCAAGATAATTGTTGTTATTTGGTATCGCATACGACATTTTCCTGGTGTCTTAACATTTAGAAAATACAACTTTGTTAGTATATTTATGTTGTTATTATTTTGTATCTTTTAGATCTTTTTATCGTGAGAGTTGAGTCTTTTGTTTAGTCGCGAGAGTTGAGTTCCCTGTTTAGTCATTAGGATTGATATTTCTTTTGTTGTTGTTTTATGAGCCCCAAGGGTGAAGCTAGGATTTTAAATTTAGGGGGACCAAGATAAAAAAACACAACTTAATAAAAAAATTCAAATTTCCACATGTAATAGTTTTTAGTGGGGTAAATAGTTTTTTTCACTAAAGTAGAATTTTTACTACATTTTAATGAATTAAAGTAAATAGTTTTCTCCACTAAATTAAATAATGTTTATAATTAATATCTATAACAATGTAATCGGTTGTTTTTCTATTCAGACTTTTAACCTATACATATAACATAGTGTACCTCTATATATATATATATAGATGACTGTTGTCTACGGGCAGCATTGGAAATTTTCTTTGTCCATTTATTGGTTAATTAGTAATATTTAATTAGTAGTTTATCAGTACATTTAATTAGTTAGTCCAAGAGTTATAAAAAATTATATAAAATGGCGAAACTTATAATATAAAAGTAAACATTCAATATGTCCATTAAATTGTTAGATACTTTCAAAATAAAAATAGAATAAAAGCCAGATTTTACATTATTTTTTTATTATTTTGGTAATTGCCATATTATTTTACAAGCTTTAAATTATATTGATTAATTTCCGTAAAAAAAGTTTATTTTATAAAAGATGCTTGATATTACTTAGTTTTTAATTTTTACCACATTTTAATGTTTAGTTGTTTATTTATTTTTATATAGTTATTTAACCTTCAAATAATTCTCTTCACGTATTTAGTTTACAGTTTGATTTTTAGTTTGATTTATTTAGTTTTTAATTATTTAAATATTTAAAATATTATATTCGATTTATAATTTTTGCCCATGTTTCATTTTAAATTTTTATTTGGTATTTTTAAATTATATAATTTGTACAAACTTTCTTGATTGAGAAAATCACATTTCCCTAATTTTTTAACAAGTCAAATAGAAAGAGAAAAAATAAAGTTTATATTGACACCTAATTTTTGTTTCGTTTTCACTTTTTAACTTTTATTTCATTTTGATTTTATTTTTTCAGTTTCAACGTCATTCAAAAAATAAATAAATATGATAACTCAAATTGATAACAAATATTTAGGCCAAGTCCAAAATATTAGACGTACTAAAAAAATGGAAAGAACACGAGATTGTTACTATAAATTGAAAGGTAAGAATACCTGAAAAAGGAGAGGACGAGATAAGGGAAAAGAAAGCAGGAAGAGAAAGAGAGAGAGAGAGACAATTGAAGGTAAAAAAAGAAGGCTCTTGATTAAGATACACAATACCATCGAAATTTATTTCTCTACGATCGAAAAACCATTTTTGTTGCAGTCCAAGTTCACTGGTCTCATTGACCTTAAAGTACTCACACAACGAGAGAAGAGGAATATTAAAGAGAGCATAGAAAAATGTGTACAAGAGATGAAACACTAAGAAATTTGAATTTTTGGCATTGGACTTTGTCAGAACAATAACAATAGGGTGGCCGAGTGGCTTGGTTGTTGTGTGCATTCATCTGCATCTTAAAAATTTACTTTCAGTGATGATTGGTTTGCTTCGTGAATTCTTATTGGAATGTCGAGCATAATCTTTTCGATAAAAGATTTCATTTAATACATTTTTCTTTGTGTGTATAGTCCATATATCTTTTTTTTTTATGGGATAGTCCGTATATCTTTGATTGGAAGGGCTATTTGTTGATTATTTTATGGATGAGTCTTTAAGTTTTGCGTTTGACTCTAGACTTTAGATGTTGAAATTATTATTTCATGAAATCTGTCATGGTTCTCATTCTTCATCACTATTCAAAATCCATTTTCAAAGAGTTTTAGGCATAATTTTCTTTTAAAAAACACTCGCAAATGCTTCTGTTGTCCCTTCTATTTTTATTGCTTTTTACCTTTCACCAAAAGTATACATGTTCATCATTGACGATGTAAAGGTTTTGCGTATAAATTACATCATTTGCTTTTGTGCTGCAGTTTAAAATATTGGGTTTTGTTTCTCTTTTGTCAACGTAATCTGCCATTTTTGGTTTATAATGATTCAACCATACAAGTTTGAGATTGATGAGCTTAGGATAAGGTTAAACATGTATTCTGATTACCAGTTGAAATAATAAAATAGTTGAATCAAATTTGAATGCTCTACATATGGGTAAAAACATAAAATATTATCCAAATTTTTAAACTTTACAATATTTTTAGTATAATTTATTTTAAATAAAAACAATTTTTAAGCATTACACTTATTAACTATTTTTTATTTTTGTACAAATAAATGAAAAACAATTGTTGAAATAAAACATATTATTTGATCACGTATGTTTATTTAAAAATACAAATATTTTATTTACAATAGTATATCAAATTAAAAAAACAAATAGTTATTCAGATAGAATTACGTAAATAAATAAACTTTTATATAACATTAAATAAATTTAGTAATTAATTATCTAATTAAAAGTTAAATACATTTAAAATTTTAAAAAATAGGGGCAACATTGTGTAACACCTTACTTTCATTAACTTGAAAATAGGATAATTATTGTAACATCCCAAAATCCCTAAGCCTAATTATTAGGAATCCTAAGTGAAAAAGGGATTTAATCCCTAAGAAATAAAAATAGTTCAAAGACTTAATTTAGTAGTTTAAAACCAATTAGGAACTAAAGGGTAAAATTGTAATTTTACCCAGTGATTTAGGAATTATGAGACTAAATAATTATGCGTGGTTTTAATTAGCCAGATTGCTCAAGAATATTATTAGGTACCTAAGATTTAATTTAGAGGTTTAATAAGGGCGTAATTGCAAGGTTTTAATTAATTTTGGACCTAAGCTCCACCGTACTCCATGATCCACTTAAGCCCACATTAGTACCCCCTCCTTCACCCTAATACTCCCCCCATCGTGACCTGAAGCCCCAAAAGAAGGAAAGGGAAAATCAGAAAAATAGAGAAAGAAAGAGGAAGAGAGAAGAAGGAAAGAAAGAAGAGAAGAGGGGAGAGGATGTCGCGATCGAGAGAGATGAAGGAGGAAGGGCCATGGTGGTGGCTGGAGGGGGTGGTCTTGGCGGTGTGGGGTGGTGGTCGTGCCCTTTGTTCACGGCCGAGGAGAGAGGGAGAGAGAGGCCGAGCAGAGAGAGAGGAGAGGAGAGATCGCGTGAGAAAGAGAAGAAGAAGGGAACTCGAAAATGGAGGAGGATGGAGAGGGAGAAGATGAACAAGACTCAAAGGATGAAGGATTAAAGGAAGAAGATGAAGATGGAAGCTTGAAGACCCACTTCAATGGAGGTTAGGGCTTGGAATGAAAAGAAAGAGGGCTTGCATGTGGGTTCTTACTTATGGAGAAGAAGAAGCTGAAGCTCGAGGACTCGATTCATGAAGGGGATTTTTGGAGCTCAAATCCCTAACTTGGGATTGCTCAAGTAACATAGACTTCCCCTAAAACCTCCCTTAGGGTGTGCTAGGATTTGTTAGTTAGATTCTTTAGCTCAATAATTAGTCTATTAATTATTCTGAAATGGTCTCGTATGGGGTTTTGACTGAAATAGGGTTGGATTCTGTCCCCAACCCCCTTAAACCAATGTGTGATGTTTGTACCGTTGAGAGTTCCATCGAGCTCCAATTGGTGTATATATATATATATGTGTTTGATTTGGTTTGATTGGTCACTTGATCAATATGCATGAATTAATTTGGAAGGATTGGCGTTTGAACTAGCCTAATTTGGAGTGGTTATAATTTCTTGAAATGGGTGAAGGGCGTTATGCCATTTTAAATAAGTTGTGGTTATATTGCTAAGTGTTTGATTCCCAATTAGACATGTAAATTACTTAGAATTGTTATTTGATTGGAACTTGGTTGTTATGTGTTCGGATGTTTGCTTTTGAAATGCAAACTCGTCATATGTGTACTTGGTCACTTTAGTTGTGAGGACCACTTTGGTAGGACACACATAGGTCCTTGCTCATTTTGATCCTCGGGCTTTGCCAAGTGGGTACATTCATTAGTGTTTACTAAATGTAATTGCATTAGCGTATTGTTTCTCATTGATTGAAACTTATCGTGTTAAAATGTTTAACTTGAGCGCAAACATTATAAAATTATGCTAGTCTTTGTGTGTTGCTTTTTGAATTAATGATCTTGATTGAATTGCTTGTGTGAAGTCCTGTGAGTGGCATACCCTTTCGTAAGGCCTTGTGGCTCCAATGTGAGTATGGCTTGGGATGTCACAATAACAGGCATTGTTTGTGTGTGGAATGTTTGCAATTAGCTCTACAACCCCATCGTAAGTGATTAGCTACCACATGTGCGTTGGGGGCCCCCTTGGTTTTATCCTGTTATGAGTTTTACTCATTTTGTACTTGAGCTGGATCAAGTGGGGAACATTCATTGTGATTGTTGTGACATATGTTTGACTCTGTGATTGATGTTTGAAATATTAGGTCTTGAGGATTTGTTAAGGTAGTATAAATATTTATACCTATGCTTATGGGAGGGATTTTCCATCGTGGCACACCACGTATGGCTGAAAGCTAACGATAAAAGTATTTTGGATCTAAGTCTATGTTATTGAGTTTTATAAACTCACCTTTGAAGCGTTGTTTTCAGTGCAATTTGTTTGAAGAGCTTCAAAGCATTGGAATGTGCTCGGTCTTACTTTTCTGTGAGACTTGAGTCACCGGATCACAAGTCATGTCCTAAGTCCTAGGTTGTGTCCTAGTAATATGTGTGAATAATGTGTAATTGTAAATGTCATATTTTATTATTCCTTCGGAAGAGTTGTAATTAATTAAGTTAAGTTACGCTTTCGAAAACTCTGATTTACTGTTATCATTGTAGTACCTATTTTGGGTATGTCGCTTGTGTGTCCAAGGTTCATTCTTTATATTACCATGTATGCGAAAAAATTTCCAAGACTGATTTCCTTAAATTCAGGTTTTATTCGTACGTAATTCCCTAATAGGGGTTAGGGTGTTACAATTATCATCAGGTACAGTCCTCCCAATATTAATTCAAACTTAAAGTCCAACATTAAGTCCAAATACCACAAAAGACTAAATCTCAAATACATAAGTTTCATGGCGGTACAACACCAATACATAACTCTAGAAATTACATATTCAAGGTGTTACATAAGGCTACTACAAAATAAACAAGATTCCAAGAGCTAGCAGCTGTCAGCCTTCCTTTGAAACCTGTGCATCTGTAAAAATAATTAAATAAAGGAGCGGGGTGAGATAATAATCTCAGTGAATCCTCCCTTCGACTCCTCACCATCAACTCATAAAATGAACTATCAGTCAAGACTTAATATCACACATTTATGCAATGCACATTCTTACTATGAATTTCTAATTCATCTTTAGCTCGTATTCATGGGTAGCGTTGTATGCTTACGTCCATACAACCCCATAAATACGCTTTCGATATGGTGGTTAGATGTCTTAGCAGTCAGAGGCGTCCCCACACGGCTAACGATATCGATCACCCCCTTTTGAGGCATCTTAGTGTCTTTTAGGGAATTTAATTCACAAACTATATCCTTAAATGCATGCCTTATTCAAAAATAGGAATACAATTAGGTGCTCCTCTAATTTCACATGCAACTGAACATATTCATGTAAAAAGATACATTTCATATTCAAATGGAAACATATATCATGCTCAGTCAAGGAAAATATATCAAGACAAGGCACACTTCCATTAGAGCTCCATGGAGTTCCCAATGGTCAAACATCAATCTCACAGTTTATGGGGGTTTTGGGTACAACATTAACCCCCTTAATCAGTCCCAATAACACATGCATAACTATTTAACACTAAAAGCGTAAAAATAAGAGGATTTGGGAAATTCTAACCTTGAACCCTTTAAGGGTTCAAGGGTTTCTTCAAAGAATCCTAATGTGGGACTTATGGGTGCCCGTCACCTAAGAGAAGGAAGAACTCACATCAATGTAAGATTTTGAGCTCCCAAAGTTAGAGTTCAGCTCCTTCCTCTTCTTCTCCTTCAAGCTTTCCTTCTAGGGATTCCTTCCAACTTTCCAAACCAAGAGTGAATACTCCCCAACTTGGATTCAAGCTAAGATTGATGATAAATCTAGTATGAATCCATGTTTTCCCCTTAAAATGTGAACCCTAGGTGTTTAATCCCTCTCCTCCTTCTCTATCGCATTCTCTCTCTAACCCTCTCTCAAAATCGCGTTACGTCGCTTTTTCTGCTGAGTTTTTACTGTTTTAATGCATTTGTGAATCGATTCACGGCCTAGGTGAATCGATTCACTCGGTGTAAAAATAGCGGGAATCGCGATTTTAAATGAATGAATCGATTCTGCGGCTCCCAGATTCGATTCACGAGGTGACTTTTACGTGAATCGATTCACACTTTGATTCACAGAGCCAACTTGTGAATCGATTCACACCGATTCACAACAAGCCTAATCGAGTCAGCAAGCCCAGCGATACTGAATCGATTCACGAGGGCTGAATTGATTCACACTGGGCGAAAATCACCAAACACAATATTCACATATTCAATTATAACAATCAATGAAAAAATCACTTAAAGTTTATCATTAAGCCATACTAAGCTTATGCACACACATCAAACCAAGCTTGAGGAATTGGGGTGTTACACTACTACCCACCTTTTTAAAAAATTTTGTCCTCAAAATTTAATAAACTTACATACCTATTGGAAAAGTTGCGGATATTGGCTTCGCATCTCATCTTCGAGTTCCCAAGTGGCTTCTTCGGGAGTGGATCCTGCCCAGATCACCTTGACCAAAGGGATAGTCTTATTCCTGAGTGCCTTGGAAGCTCAGTCCACTATTTGGGCCGGTTCGGGCTGGTACGTGCAATCTGATCTAAGTTGTATAGACTCATGGTCTATAGAGTGGAATGGATCCGAAATGTATTTCTTAAGCTGAGACACATGAAAAACATTGTGGAGATTTGACAAAGAAGGAGGTAAGGCAATTTGGTAAGCCACAGGACCAATTCGGTGAGGATTTGAAAGGACCCACATCTGGGGAGTCAACTTTTTGGCCCTAAGGGCTCTACCAACACCTACGGTGGGAGTGACTTTCAGGAATACATGTTCTCCTTCATCAAATTCAAGGGGTTTGAGCCTACGATCTGCATAACTTTTGCTACTCTGAGCAGTCTTTATCTTCTCCCTAATCATACGAATCTTATCAGTGGTTTCTTGAACAAGGTCGGGACCTAACAATTGTTTCTCCCCCACTTCAAACCAACATAGAGGAGTCCTACACTTGCGACAGTAGAGAGCCTCGTACGGTGCCATTCCTACGCTAGAGTGATAGCTGTTATTGTATGAAAATTCAATTAATGACAAATACTTGCTCCAACTACTGCCATCCTCTAAAACACAGGCTCTGAGCATATCCTCTAAAGTTTGAATGGTTCTCTCCGACTGGCCATCATGCAGGGATGGTAAGGTGTGCTAAGATTCAACCTCGTCCACTAGGCTTGATGAAGTGCCTTCCAAAACCGAGAGGTAAACTTTGGATCCTGTCGGAGACAATGTTAGTTGGAACTCAGTGGAGTCTAACAATCTCTACGATGTAGATCTCATTAGCAAGGCGGTTTGTAAGTGGACTTTATGGGGAGAAAATGGCGATTTGGTTAATCTATCCACTATGACCCATATAGAGTCATATCTGGCGAGTGTAGGGTAACCCTCCCACGAAGTCCATTACTATACTATCCCACTTCCACTCATTAGTTTCTAAAGTGGAGAAAACACTGAAGGCTTTTGGTGTTCTATCTTGGTTTTCGACAAACCAAGCATTGAGCTACAAATTACGCCACATCATTCCTCATGCACAGCCACCAATACCTCTGTCTAAGGTCTGATACATCTTGGTGGAGCAGGGTGTCTGAGAATCCACTCTTGTGGGCTTCTCCTAGAACTTTCTTGCTTAATGGAATTGTCCTTTGGTATGCAGATTCTCGATGGAACAATAAAGTGCCATCCTCGACTTGAAAAAGCAGGCGGTGTTTGCTAGACTGCAACTCTACATCTAAGCTCTGGGCAAGTCTAATCTGTTCCCTAAAATTGCAGGAAATTTCTAAATGGTAAAGCATGAGGCTGTTCAGCTTTGATGGGAAAATTCCAAGATTAAGGTCCTAAAGACTCCAACAACTCCATTTCTTTTATCATCGGTGAAGACACATGCAAGGATTTCCTACTCAAGGCATCAGCGACCACATTAAGCAGCGGATGGTACTTCAACTCAAAGTCATAATCTTTTAGGAATTCAACCCATCTTCTCTGTCTCATGTTAAGTTCCTTACGATCAAAAAGGTATTTCAAGCTCTTATGATCACTAAACACTTCAAAGCCAGGCACCATCTGAGATAGTGTCGCCAAATCTTTAGAGCAAAAACAATGGCTGCGAGCTCTAAGTCATGAGTAGGGTAGTTCTCCTCATGGGGCCTTAACTGCCTAGATGCATAGGCTACGACTTGTCGATTCTGCATGAGAACACATCCTAACCCTTTCTTAGAGGCATCACTATAAACTTCAAATCCCAATCTTTGGGTCGGGGATAATCAAGGCCAGGGGTGGAAGTCAACTGATCTTAAGCTCTGAAACTACTCTCACGGCTCTTAGTCCATACAAAGGCTCCCCCTTTCGGGTTAACCTTGTTAGGGAAGTACCATCTGCGAAAATCCCTTAATGAACCTTCGGTAATGTAAGCTAATCCTAGAAAGCTCCTAACTTCACGTAGTGTGGTTGGTGGTTCCCAACTAAGGGCTGCTTCTACTTTACTAGGATCAATGACACTCCCGCTTTAGAAATCACATGACCAAGAAACTTAACTTCAGCGAGCGAACTCACATTTCTCGGGTTTTGCGAAGAGGCTCTTTTCTCTAAGGGTACTTAGAACAATCCTAAGGTGTTCCTCATGCTCTGGGGATCCTTAGAATAAACTAGGATATCGTCTATGAAGACCACTACAAACTTGTCAAGGAAAGGCCTAAAAATTCGGTTCATATAGTCCATAAATACGGTGGAGCATTGGTGAGACCAAAGGCATAACCAAATATTCATAGTGCGTATCTAGTCCTAAATGCCGTCTTTGGAACATCCTCTACCTTAACTCTAATCTGGTGATAACCATATCTTAGATCAATCTTAGAGAAACCGAAGCTCCCTAAGTTGATCTAACAAGTCATCTATCTGGGCAGGGTACCTATTCTTCTTTGTGATCTTATTTATTTTTCGGTAATCAATACATAGCCTCATACTCCCATCTTTCTTCTTTACCAAAGGGCAGGTGCGCCCCAGGTGACACACTAGGTCTAATAAAGCCTTAGCAATCAAATCTTCCAAGCTGTGTTTTTAGTTCTCTCGACTCCGGGGTGACATCCTATAAGGTGCCACGGAGATTGGTCGCTCAGGGAACCAGTTCTATTGAGAACTCCACTTCTCTCTCGGGGTAAGGTCGCTACCTCGTTAGGAAACACATCTAAGAATTCGTTCACTATAGGGATAGTGTCGGATCTAGAGCTAACCTCTACAGTTGAAGAAAGTAAGATCATATATCTGCAAGACCTTCCACTAGGCAGCTGACTCGATAGAAGATCATTACTGTGTAACATAACTTGACTCTTCAATAATAGAATGCACGTTTGGAAACTCAATCGTTTCTGAAACAATTCAAAACAACTTGATTGGCGGAAAGCCAATCCATACCGAGATAATGTCCATTCCCTCAAGAGGTAGACACACAAGGCTTACTAAAAATATCCTCCCTTGAATTATGAGAGGGCAATTCTCACATATCAAGGAAGTAGAAATGCTACCTTCGGTGGGTGTATACACATGCAACGGAAATTGTAAAGAAGTAAGATACAACCCTAGCCTTTGAACACATTTACAAGAGATAAAGGAATGTGTTGCTCCCGAATCAAACAAAACAACTAGAGGTTCATCCTGAAAGAAACAAGTACCTTTCATCAGATTTTCCGCTCCATTTGCTTTCTTGGCGTCAAGAGTAAAGACTCTCGCTTGGTTAGGATCACCAGACTTGGCTTCTTTTCCCTTAGTGTATTGGGGGCACTCCTTAGCCATGTACCCTGGTTGGTGACAAACAAAGCAAACATTCTTGCCCTTCATACACTCTCCCTGATGCACCATCCCACAGTTCGAGCATGCATGATAAGCAGACTCGGAGGTTTGAGCCTGTTTCCCCTTGAAAAGATTTCCTTTCGGTCTCATGCGTTGATCGCTCTTATCCTCATCCTTCTTTTTGTTCTTATCTTGCCACCTCATTTGCCTATCCTCATACATCCTCTTCAAGCTTGCTTCAGCCACGTAGCTCTGATGGACTACCTTGGCGAACTCGATGAATTCTGTTTGTGAAATGCTGTTTTGGATGTCTGGCCTCAGTCCCCACTTGAACTGCTTGATTTTCCAATTATCATTCGGAGCAAATTGAGCAACAGATGAGTACCTTACCAACTCCTCAAACTTGTTCACATACTGCGAAGCGATGGAATTTTCCTTGCTGAAGTTGGACTAACTCTCTATCCATCATATCTTTCACGATGCAGTGGAAAGTACTTCTCGAAGACCCTCTGAAAGTTCACCCAAATTAGTGGTGTCCCTTGAGCCACCATATAAGCTCGGGCCCCCTTCCACCAGTTTTCAGCATCCTCTATGAGCACATGAGTAGCTAGCTCGACCTTTTGTTCCTCGGTACAATGGACAACCTTAAAACTCTTCTCCACGGCTTCCAGCCAGTGTTGGGATGCCATGGCTTCTATTTTTCCATTGAAGGTTGGTAGCTTCGTCTTGAGGAACTTAAGGAATTTCTGGTCTAAATCCTCCTCTTGCGGGGGAGGTTAGGCTTAGTCTTTCTTGTTGTTGGGCTAACTGAGCCGCAAGATTGTTAGTTGCAATACTCTGATTCTGAATAGCCTGCAATATCCCTTGTAGCCAAGCATTCTCCTGTGCTGGCGGATTTGGAGGTATCGCAACATGCTCTGATCCTGGTGGATTCTGAGGCATCATAGCATTCCTCCTGGGTCTCCCGTGCCTTCCAGAACCTGAAGCCATAATTCTGTATAGAATGCACCAAGCATTGAGTTGATCAAGCTCAATATCTCATTGCATAATAAGTAGAAAACAGCAGCAGACTCAAGAAATTCACGAAACTATTCCTAGCAATCCCTACAGTACGATTAGAATCGAACTGCTCTGATACCATAATGTAACACCTTACTTTCATTAACTTGAAAATAGGATAATTATCATTAGGTACAGTCCTCCCAATATTAATTCAAACTTAAAGTCCAACATTAAGTCCAAATACCACAAAAGACTAAATCTCAAATACATAAGTTTCATGGCGGTACAACACCAATACATAACTCTAGAAATTACATATTCAAGGTGTTACTTAAGACTACTACAAAATAAACAAGATTCCAAGAGCTAGCAGCTGTCAGCCTTCCTTTGAAACACATTGCATCAGTAAAAATAATTAAATAAAGGAGCGGGGTGAGATAATAATCTCAGTGAATCCTCCCTTCGACTCCTCACCATCAACTCATAAAATGAACTATCAGTCAAGACTTAATATCACACATTTATGCAATGCACATTCTTACTATGAATTTCTAATTCATCTTTAGCTCGTATTCATGGGTAGCATTGTATGCTTACGTCCATACAACCCCATAAATACGCTTTCGATATGGTGGTTAGACGTCTTAACCGTCCGAGGGCGTCCCACACGGCTAACCATATCGATCACACCCTTTTGAGGCATCTTAGTGTCTTTTAGGGAATTTAATTCACAAACTATATCCTTAAATGCATGCCTTATTCAAAAATAGGAATACAATTAGGTGCTCCTCTAATTTCACATGCAACTGAACATATTCATGTAAAAAGATACATTTCATATTCAAATGGAAACATATATCATGCTCAGTCAAGAAAAATATATCAAGACAAGGCACACTTCCATTAGAGCTCCATGGAGTTCCCAATGGTCAAACATCAATCTCACAGTTTATGGGGGTTTTGGGTACAACATTAACCCCCTTAATCAGTCCCAATAACACATGCATAACTATTTAACACTAAAAGCGTAAAAATAAGAGGGATTTGGGAAATTCTACGGGTTTTCTTCAAAAGAACCCTAATGTGGGACTTATGGGTGCCCATCACCTAAGAGAAGGAAGAACTCACCTCAATGTAAGATTTCGAGCTCCCAAAGTTAGAGTTCAGCTCCTTCCTCTTCTTCTCCTTCATGCTTTCCTTCTAGGGATTCCTTCCAACTTTCCAAACCAAGAGTGAATACTCCCCAACTTGGATTCAAGCTAAGATTGATAATAAATCTAGTATGAATCCATGTTTTCCCCTTAAAATGTGAACCCTAGGTGTTTAATCCCCTCTCCTCTTTCTCTCTATCGCATTCTCTCTCTAACCCTCTCTCAAAATCGCATTCTGTCCTTTTTCTGCTGAGTTTTTCTGTTTTAATGCAGCTGTGAATCAATTCACAGCCTAGGTGAATCGATTCACTCAGTGTAAAAATGACAGGAATCACATTTTTAAATGAATGAATCGATTCCTGCAGCTTCCAGATTCGATTCATAGGGAACTGACTTTTTGTGAATCGATTCACACTTCGATTCACAGAGAGCCAACTTCTGTGAATCGATTCACACTTCAATTCACAACAAGCCTAATCGAGTCCCAGCAAGCCCAACAACCCTGAATCGATTCACAGGGCCTGGGAATCGATTCACACTGGGCGAAAATCACCAAACACAATATTCACATATTCAATTATAACAATCAATGAAAAAATCACTTAAAGTTTATCATTAAGCCATACTAAGCTTATGCACACACATCAAACCAAGCTTGAGGAATTGGGGTGTTACACATTGGAATTTTGTTGTCCATTTATGGGTTAATTGGTAATATTTAATTAGTAGTTTATTAATACATTTACTTAGTTAGTCCAAGAGTTACAAAAAATTGTATAAAATGGTGAAACTTATAATATAAAAGTAAACATTCAATACGTCCATTAAATTCGCTAGTGCAAAAAAGGCAATTTACGCCGGTTAAATTTGACATTTAACATCAGTTTTTTTGCCGGTGTAGGTACTACCGGTGTTGTATGTCCCTACTTTTTACACCGGATATCTAACCAGTGTAAAAGTCACTTTTTACATCGGTTTTATATATAACGGATGTTTTATATATAGTTAATATTATAATTAAGAATTTTTAATATTTAATAAAATGTCTAGGAATTTGTATACCTAATAGTTAATACAACCAATAATAAAATAAATTTGTCAATATAATAATATTTAATAATAATATCTAAATAGAGTAATAAAGTGATAAAATTGATGTAAGGTAAATAAAAGGTTGTAATTTTGAATTTAATGTTCAAACTCAAGCTTCCTTTACATATATACATATATATATATATATATATGTATGTATGTATATGGATGAAATTAATATTTACGTAAAACATAAAATGTAAACATAAATTTTTTTTTTGGTAAAAAATGTAAACATAAATTTATATGATGTGTTTAATGTAATATGAATATGAATTTACATATAACTCTTACTCTTGCGATGTAAAACTTACTATATATTATTATTATATAATAGCATAACATTTTATATTATTATATATTATATAGTATTAAATATTACAAAAGTTATTTAAGTAAATTTTACAACGTTTTACTTGTGTGGTCTATTGTCCATCAAACTATAATATATTAGACAAAAAGTTATGTTGCGAAGCAAGTATTTGTCCCATGTTGTTCTCCTTTTTTATTTTCAAGTACCACAATATGAATTAAACGCACTCTAAGAACATTCTTGAAGTGTATTTGCTTCTGCGCACATAGATTTTAGGATTTCAAAGTGTTGGGAAAAATACGCAAGCAGCACTCTGATTTACCTACATACGCCCAAGGATCTTTGATACCAATGTGGAGGAATCTCCACACACACAGACAAAGGAATAAAAAGGACTTAATGATTTACGTGGTTCGGCATCTCTTGCCTACGTCCACAGAACACGTCAACAAAATTATTACACTATCATAAAATGAGATTACAGGATAGTATTGTGACTCACCCCACAATATAACAAATTTTCTGGCAAAAACTTGAAAATCAACCCCTATTGGTGTACCACCTTACAAAATCGAATACCTCACTCAGATACGGACCCAAAAATTTCATGTTTTGGGGGCAAATTTCATTTAAATTTATAACAAACAAAAATATAACATTGTTTTTTGAAATTATAAATTTACATCATAATTGTTCTTCTGATCTTTGGAAGCACCAAATGATTGTCTTATTTTCAACATTCTCAAAAATCTCTCTCTATATAAGTAACTAAACTGTCATTCAGTCATTCATCTCCCATACGATTTCACATTCAAATTAGATTATATTCATAGTAAAGAAAGCTTTTTTTAACCGTTACAGTTGGCATCGGTAGTATCAAAGCTAACTCTAAAAGCAAATATACCAATAGATGTGTAACATTTTTAGAAATTTTTAAAGTACCCCACCTATTTTTTTACGGGAAAGTTCCCCCACCCTAAAATTTAAATGATATATATTATTAATTATTGAATTTTAGAGATTCCCAGTGGTCAATTCTAACTTTATGCAATTTCACTGATTCATAAGTTATTATTATTAGTATTATTATCGTTATAAATTTGTATAGTATAAATTTTGTTAATGGTGGCACTGTCGTTTAAGCCCACGTCCTTTTTTAAGGAGATGAAACTCATGTCTCATCTCATTACACTCCAAAAATTAATGAATAATATATATATATATATATACACACATATTAGTTAAAAATTTTGAAATTTAAGTGGAGACAAATGCCCCCAAATGCTAGGCTGTAGGTCCGTAACTGACCTCACTCAAGAGTTATAAAGAATGATAACACTCACACATTCGGGTGCTTCTCTACATTTTGCACCCCCTCGAGTGCCTCTTGCACCACCTTTTTCTCACATATGTCATACTCATTTATAGAAGAGGAGCAACAAATACATACAATATTTTTTTATCTGATTCTGTTGAGATATGAAACCTTTATATTTTGTATTTATTGAGATATGTTTTTCCTTATTTCCTCTTTGCAAATATTCCATATTTCTTTGTTTCCTCTTTTTATTGAAAAAACATATCCGCACCATATCTTCCACATATTTGACAAATAAACAACACAACATCATATCTCATGGGTCCCACTTAGGAGGAAACCCACCCGACACGAAGTTCAACTTTTTTCTTCACTCAACTATATAAATTGCTATTCATCTTATTTCTTTTGTCCTAAACCCTACCAGCTGCCACTCTATATCAGTCATTAGCTTCCAAAATATATTGCAAAATTTTGTTTTCTTTGCCTAATTTTGTTACATTATGAACGTCACATGTGACGAGTGTGGCATGTGTTTTTCATCTGCACAGGCTTTAGCAGTGCATGTTATTGAATAACATCATTCGAATTGGATATTAGAATCCAGCGAATAACCACCACCAAATCCAAACGTGCAGCGTCAACCTCCAAATGCTCAGCGTCAACCACCAAAAGCTTAGCGTCAATCTTTTGACTTGAACCAATCTCCTAATGCCCGACCTTTCGATCTTAATCGCCCTCCTAGGCCAGAGGAGTGATTAGACTTATCCAATGGAGAATTATAATGTTTTTATTAGTATTTAGAAATTAATATTTATGTTGATTTTTTGTTTCTAGGTAGTTTAGGGATTTATCCTACTTAAAGTTGGTATCTAAATTTAATTTAGTTATCGATTACTACTTCATCAGATTAATGTACCAAATAGGGTTTTGACACATAGTCAAAACATATTAATGTTTGTTAGTTTTTTTTTTTGAGATTAATGTTGTTTAGTTTTGACAGTACATGTATTGCTTCAAAAAAAAATATAGACTTTTGGTTTTTGGTTTTAAGTTGTATATGAAAATGGAAAATGTTTTTGGTCAATTAATCTAAAAAAATAAAAAATAAAATTCTATACATTCCTGTTTTGGTTGCTTGACAAATACTAATGAGTTTTTTACATTATCCATGAATACTATCTATGTTATTCAACTATTAAAATTTTGATGAATAAATTATTTGGTACATACACGATTAGAATTAATCAGATAATTATGTAATTATATATACATAAATATAAATTATATTAAACATATCAATTTATACAAACTAATAGAATTTAGAGAGACCTAAGCACTTCCTTTAAAATATCACTATCGTACTACACGGATATGTGAGATAATAAATTTCAAATTTTATAAATATACTATTTTAAAATAGGTTTAACTGTCTTTTCGGCCCCCAACTTTCTCAATTTGGCGATTTTGATCTCTCTATTTTATTTTTGGCAATTTTGGTCCTCATCTTTCTCAATTTGGCAATTTTGATCCCATACTTTTTAAATGCACTTTTGGTCCCACAAAATCATGGATTTGTTTTTCACTTTGGGTCCCACACCTTCCCAAAATCCAAGATTTTTGGGACCAAAAATGCACAATCCACGATTTGTGGCACCAAAAGTGCAATTAAAAAAACACAGCGACTGAAATTGTAACATCCAAAATTTTCTTTAAATTAGTACTTTAAAATAAATTTGGATCTTAGGGTAAAGTGGTAATTTTACCCAAGGATTTAGGAAATGTGGGACTAATTATTATTGTGTAATTTTTATGGATTAAATTACCCAACGTTTAATCAGGGACCTAAGAATAATTAAGGAATTTAGAAAGAGACCTATAAGTCCTATTTTAGTAAAATTCCACACCATTACCCCACCATACACCCCATTTCACTTAATTCCACCTTAGCACTCTCTCAATCTCTCTTCCCTCCCTTTTATTTGACGACGAAGCACAAAAAAAGGAAAGAGAAGAGAAAGAAAGGAGAAGAAGAGAAGGGGAAAGAGAGAGAAGTCGCGATGATGATGAAAAAGAGGAGAGGGGAGGAGCTGCAACTACTCCGGCGCAGCTGGGACGCGACGAGGAGGAGGAAGGATGGCGCACCACCTTCTTTGCGAGCGAGAGAGAGAGGGGCACGGACCAAGAGAGAGATCGGGCAAAGAGGGAGCTCGAGGGACAGAGATGGAGCTCGAGCAAAGGATAGAAGAAAGAAAGTAAAAGGCAGAGTAGGATCAAGAGTTCTCAACTACCTTCTTCATCTCCATCAACACCCAAAGTTAGGGTTTTGTTCTCCAAACAACCAATGTGAGTTTCCTTTTAGGGATTATTTCATATAGAGGTTGGTAGCCTTTAAAAACCCATTATTAGGTTGATTACCTTCATTTCATGCCTTGGTTGTTGGTCCTTGACCTTGATGCAAATTTTGATGATTTGGGATTGTTGAAAGAACCGCAATTTATGTTGTCTTGATATGGCTTGTGTGCCTTTAGGGTGTTTATGATATGTCTTCAAAGAGTATTCTTGTCAATTTTGTATTAGGAACCATGAGCCTTTAGATTGGCTCATGGACTTGTTTTTAATCTTTCAAGATTAATTAGATTTATGTATATTGTGGTCATAGTTAGTGCTATGGTTTGATTGAAGTCTATGTCACCTTCAAAGCATGATGACTTTAAGGATTATATTGTTTGATTATGAATTATTGATGAGTAAAGTATCAAGTTAAGCTTTGTAATGCATAAGTGAGGGTAAGGGAATGTGGAAGAATTTAAATTGATGGAGGTTCAAGCATCCTTCCTTACTCAGATCACATTATCTCCCCTTACAATTAGTGTTGGTTTATTTTTGATGAGCTTATGTTTGAAATGTATTTCTTTTGAATAGAGTTTTAAAACTAAAATGATCACGAACCTTACATCCTCATGCAAGCTATTTGGTGCAACTCGCTTGACTGATATCTGTAATTCATTAATGGTATGTAAGGGGATGGGGTAAGGGAACTCACTGAGATTTTTATATATCATCCCTTTCCTTTATTTGTTTCAGATGACAGGTGTAACACCCTAACTCAAATTAGGGAATTACTTACAATTAAGCCCTAAATACTAGAATTTGGACGTAGAAAAAGTTTTGCAAACCGAATGATACAATGGACGAATCCTGTTTTACAAATATTAACCATGCTTTAATTAATGAAAATCCATGGATATTGACGCGTTAACCAAATACACTGTGAAAACCTTAAACATAACTCAGAGTTTCGAAAATGCGAAAGTTATTAAATTATTACAATTTCTTTTCGAAAGAATAATAAATTATAACAATTACAAATATACTTTATTTTAAAAGAAATACTAGGACACAACCTAAGACTTAGGACACAACTGGTAATCCAGTGACTCGGGTCTCGTAGATAAGCGAGACCGAGCACAATCCAATGCTCTGAACCTCTTCAACAGTTGTACCTGAAAACAACGCCCCAAAGGTGAGTTTATAAAACTCAATAACATAGACTTGAAATCATAAATATTTTTACCGTTGTTTCCAGCCATACGTGGTGTGCGACGTATGGAAAAATCCTCCCCTTAATGCATATGTATAATATTTATACTATCATAACTAGCCCTCATGCATGGGAATTCAACATCAGTCACAGATGCAAACATCAGACACAGGCTCAATTCATAGTAATGCAATTGACATCTTTAAGGGGAGAAGCAATTACAATCAAATGTCCAAAGGAACACAATGAACGTCCCCCACTTGACCTAGCCCAATTACAAAATGAGTAAAATCCCGTATACATGGATAAAGCTAAAGGCCCAGCTCAAACGCAGAATGGGTAAAATCTTATGTATAAAAAGATAAAGTCAAGGGGCCCCTCAGCAACACAGGTGATAGCTCGTCACTTACAAAGAGGGTGCAAGTTGAATTGCAAACATTCCAAATAATTCCTATCAGAGGAATGCAAGCGGCTTATATTGTAACATCCCAAGTATACTCCCCCAGCCTCCGCCTATATGGGGTTACTGGCTCGGATTAATCAAGGATTTGTTACTCACAGGACTTCACACACAATTCAATCAAGGAGAAATAATTAATAATGCAATACATATCACAAGAATCATAGAATGTACCCACTTGGCAAAGCCCAAAGATCAAAATGAGCAAGGACCTATAGAAGTCCTACCAAGGGGTCCCTGCCATCGAAAGTGACCGAAGTACTTATATGATGGGTTTGCATTTAAAATGCAAACATCCTCACACATAAACAATTTTCAATCCAATCCAAGATGATTTCAACAAGGATTTCAAAGCCACATACACATGTATTACTAGTAATCCAAAACATATTAAGAAACCAAGATCATTAGGAAACTTAAAATGTGTAAAGAGGATTAATACCCTTATCAAAGTATCATCTACACTAAGCGAATACATATATCTTAGTGCATGCGAATTCAATCTCAAATAACTTATTGCCCCAAAATCATACAAATGGGCTAGCTCGAATGCCGAGCCTCAATGTAACACCCGCACCTCAACATAATTGAAAGTACGACAAATTATATTAAAGCACAGGAGTTACTAATAACTTACAGACTTGATTACAGTAACCCAAGTCATAAATCAAACTTAATTCATAAATCGAATGAATAGATTACAAATTATACATAACTTGGAATATAAAATTTCCACTTCAATATAAAACTAGCCTATGAGTCCCAAGCTTGGAGCTTCGCCTCATCGTCTTCGGTACCTGCTTATCTGAAAACAAATAAAAGGAAAAGGGTGAGATTATAAATCTCAGTGAGTCCTTCACGGACTCCTCACCATTCTCTCCTCGGAATATTCTAGGCTGAAAAGACTAGCTTAGGCATTTCAAACCTAGACATACTCTCCCTATGTACCATAAGGACTTGACTTGCAACTTCTCGATATCCCTAAGCTAAGACGCTTTAGAAGGCGCTAGCTTGAGTTAAAAACTTAGCATATAATCAAATAGGGTAATCCTAGGGCCAATATGCCACTTATCAACTTGTGATTAAACTAAACACATAAATGTATAGCAACCCACATCAATCCTACAAATGTCCATTCTTTAACCTTTGTTTAGCTCGACTAACCTTAATACAATATAAATTGCAACCTTATTAACTAAGAACGTATTGTTCTTACTTACTCACTTTGTGCTTAACACATCTTTGCTTTTTCTTATGCTATTGGACTTTGCCTTATGTTCTATACCACAAATCCCAATCAACCTAGCTTGCTTATCCTTTAAGTGATCTAATCACAATGCTCATTACTATATAATAATCAAGCGACTAGGGGTGTGCTATCCAAGATTCCACACAACTAACTAAGCTAATTCCGAATACATATATATAAACACATACAAGGAATTCATTGACATTCATAAACTTAACATCACTTCACATATTATACCATTCATAGGAGATATATAATATGCTACTATGCATGTAATGCATTTTGTGTTATTGGGTAGTGTCGTAGGCTTCAGTCCCTAGACCCCAATTACACACTTTCAGAATGGTGGTTAGACGTCATAACCCTCCAAGGGCGTCCCACTTGGCTAACCAAACCGATCTACTCCTATAAATAGAGGAGTCTTGCCATGGACTTTAGCTTATGCATATGCTTATGCTTATGATTGTATGCATGTTCATAGAAATACAATCATTCTCATTACTTAACTATTCAAGGAAACTACAATCATTTCAATGAATCAAGGTTACACTAATAGTACCCTTTCCATCTAATTACCCCAAATCATGGACACTAATTCACACATTCATCCTATCACATCCTTTTCCTAGGGTCCTTTCTTGACCTCTATGACTTAAGCTTATGGCTCTTTGACAAGCCTCACAATTCACCAAATTAATGGACAACACATACATTAACTCATCCCTTGAAACTCTATGGAATTATCAAGAGAAAAACATCAAACATACATTCAACTGTGGGGGGTTGGGGGCAGTCGCCAACCTCTTTTAATCAAGCCCACTACACAATCATAACAAACACAACAATAACAACTCAACCTCTTATAGGTATTTAAAACCTAACATGAACCTAAGGTTCATATGTTACTAAGGGAAGAGAAATTCTTATATGTGGGACTTATGGGTGCCCATCACCTAAGGGTTGAAGAACTCACCTCTATTCTTCAAGACATTGAGCTAGGAAGGTTGAACTTTGGACTCTTTGCTCTTCTTCAAGCTTTTCCCTCTTTGCTCAACTTGGGGCTTCTCCAAATACTTCTCAAATCTTGATCTTCAGCCTTCAATCTTCCTTCTCAATCCAAGAACTTGAGCCATCCTTGCTGGAGCTTGGTCTTCTCCCCCTTATTCTTCTCCAATTAGGTGCTTCTTCTTCTCCTCTCTAGGGTTCAAACCCAAATCTTCAAATACTCAAATCTCCACTCTCAAACTCTCCATTTAGGCAAGTGATTGAAGAAATCCAACATGAATCTCTTCAATCCTTCTTAAAGGCTGAAACCCTAACTCTCCCTTCCCTTTCTCCTTTCCACTTTCTCTTCTCTCGTTACGTAACATCCCAAATTCCCTAAGCCTAATTATTAGAGAACCTAAGTGGATAAAGGATTTAATCCTAAGTGTTAAAAATAGTTGAAGCCATAATTTATAATTTAAAACCAATTAGGAGCTAAAGAGTAAAATAGTAATTTTACTCAATGATTTAGGAATTATGGGACTAATTAATTTGGAGTAGTTTTAGTTAACTAAAATTACTCAAGAATATTATTAAGAATCAAGGATTTAATTAAGAGGTTTATTAAGGGTTTGTTAACAAGATTTTTAATAAATCTTAGCCTAAGTCCCACCATACACCACTTTCTCATTGTTTCCACCTTAGCCTCCTCCCCTCACTCCACTTACTCCCTTCCTCTCAAGGTGAATCTCAGCAGAAAGAAAGGGAAAGAAATCAGAAAAAAGAAAGAAGAAGAAAGGGAAAGAAAGAGAGGAGAAAGAAGGAAGAGGTGCGATCGAAGGAAGGGGAAGGAAGAAGGGCCGTAGTGGTGGCCTGGTGGCGGCGGCGCGGCGGCGTGGAAGGTGGCCTCGCCACTGTTCACGCTATGGAGAGAGAGTGAGGGACGAACAGAGAGAGAGAGGGAGAGTTTGAGCGAGAGAGTGAGAAACCGAGAGTGAGAGAGATTGAAGGAGAGAAGAGCTCGACTTGGAGGAAGATGAAGGAAGAAGATGGAGGTTTCACCTCCATTAAAGCTTGAAGGATGAAGATGGAAGCTTCAAGCTTCAAGAAATGCTCCAATGGAGGTTGGGTTTCTGAACAACAAAGAAAATGACGTGCATGTGGATTCTAAGCGAAGGAGAAGATGATTCTGAGCTTAGAACGTTGAAAGAAGAAGAATGAGGATTTTTGGAATTGAAATCCCTAACTTGGGATTGCTCAGGTAACCTAGACTTCCCCCAAAACCTCCTTTAGGGTGTGCTAGAAATTGTTAATTAAATTACTTAGATTAATTATCAGTTTATTAATTGTTCTGAAATGGTCTTGTATGGGGTTTGGTGAAATAGGGTTGAATCTTGCCCCAACCCCTAAACCAATGTGTGATGTTTGTACTGTTGAGAGCTCCATTGAGCTCCAATCGAAATATTTTTATGTGGTTCTCATGTTCGTTAAATAGGTCTGGTTATAATCTTGAAGTGGCTCGGCATTCGAGCTAGCCCATTATAGGAGTTTGGGAATTGTGAAGATGTGGTTTTGATTCTTAGTCATGCATGTGAGTTCTTGCATTGAATCTTGAATTGATTGAATTTGGATTGCAATGTCTTGATTTGTGATAGCTTGTGTTTGGAACCTTAAATGAAAGGGATTTAATTCCACATGATTCCTTGTGAAAGTTCTTAGGATTTGCATTGTGATGAATGACCCTGGATTACATTCATTGATTATGTTCTTGATTGAAATTGTGTGAAGTCCTGTGAGTAACATACATTTCGGAAACCCTTTTGTAACACTCCAATGTGGGTGGGGGCTGGGTTGTTACAATATAAGGCGCTTGTATTCCTCTGATAGGAATTGTTTGGAATGTTTGCAAATTGCTCTGCAACCCCATCGTAAGTGATTAGCTACCACCTTTGCCGTTGGGGGCCCCTTGACTTTATCCTTCTATATATAGGATTTTACCCATTCTGCGTTTGAGATGGGCCTTTGGCTTTATCCTTGTATATGGGATGTTACTCATTTTGCAATTGGGCTGGGTCAAGTGGGGATATTCATTGTGGTCCTTTGGACATTTGTTTGCAATTGCTTCTCTCTTTAAAGATGTCGACTGCATTACTATGAATTGTGATTTGCTTGTAAGCATTATTGAACACGTGTGTACAATGATTATGAATTGAGGTTGGTGAAAAATGATCGTGTTATGTTTAGGTTATGTGTTGATGTGTGTTTGGGAGTTAGAAATTTAGTTGCACTATCATGTTTGAGGTTTGATTAAGGATAGTGAACAAATAAATAAGTATATATTTATGGGAAGGATTTTCCATATGTCGCACACCACGTATGGCTGGAAACAACGGTAAAAATATTTATGATTTCAAGTCTATGTTATTGAGTTTTATAAACTCACCTTTGGGGCGTTGTTTTCAGGTACAACTGTTGAAGAGGTTCAGAGCATTGGATTGTGCTCGGTCTTGCCTTCCGGCGAGACCCGAGTTACCGGATCATGAGTCGAGTCTTGGTTTATGAGTTGTGTCTTTGTGTAATTAAGAGATTTATGTATAATTTGTAATTATTTTAATTATCTATTCTTTGAAAAGAAGTTGTAATAATTAAAGTTAATTCCGCTTTCGAAACTCTGAGTTATGTTTAATATTTTCATAGCGTATTTTGTATAACGCTTAAGTATTCAGGGATTTTATTGAAGAAAGTCTGGTATAGGATTGTAATACAGGATTCTTCTTTATTATCAATCGGTATGTGAAATAAATTTTTTTTGAGTCTAATTCTATTTATTTAGGGTTTAATTGTAAGTAATTCCCTAATTAGAGTTAGGGTGTTACATTATGGTATCAGAGCAGTTCGACTGTAACACCTGATGACGAGATCGACCTCGTGTCGAGACCTCGTACCAAGACCTCGTGTCGAGATCCCGTGCCAAGATCGCGTGCCGAGGTCATATGTCGAGCTGATGAGGTCGCGTACCGAGCTGAGGAGGTCGCATGTCGAACTGAGGAGGCCGCGTGCACGAACTCGTGTTAGAGCCTTGTGCGCTTACACAAGCACCCTGATCGACCTCGTGTCGAGACTGAAACACTCGTATTTTTACGAACGTTATTTAGCGTTAATGATTATATTGTTTGTAATATTTATAAATTTATATTATCGGTTTGCAGTTCTCGTCGCTGTGTTTTTAGATCTTTAACCTATAGATTAGAGGGTAATCATGAGAGAGGAGAGATTAGATGGGTAGAATGATTGATGGGATTAGCATCTCATAACAGTAGTTACACGTCACTTATTTGTGTTTTTTTTAAAAGAAAAATTCATTTAAATGGTTTCTTTACCAGCTGTATATCACGATCAGCCCCCTCATAACCCTCACTTTCTCTTTTCTTCTTTCTTCTTCTCTAAGTTTCCTCTTCCTCTCCAAACTTCCATCGAAGAACCTTGGATTTTATTGAGTCTTTGCACAAACCTTCTTCATCAATCTTGTTCCTCATCATCTTCTCGACATATATCACCATCTCGACCATCTTTTGAGGTATGAAAAATAGAATTTTAGTTCTCTTCATGTTATCTTATTAGCGCCACTTCTTCTCTATTTTAGCTAGTTTTATGCTTCCAAATCATGTCATATTGATAGGTTTTCTTCTTCATGATGAAAATATTTTTCAGAAAACATAAACTTAGATTTTGATTAATTTGTGCTTAATATGCTACTTGATTTTAAGCTTGAGTTAATACTTTGGAAAAATGGCTTTGTCTGATGATATGTATGAAAGAAGTTTTAATAAAATTATTAGAGAAAAGGAGTTAATTTGTAATGCTTGAATTCTTGTTGTATTTGTTTAAGTTCTTGAGTTTTAATGTTTACTTGGGTTGTGGTTAAGATTGGGATAATGAGAGCTAAGTGTTATTAGAACCCATAGATAGAACTAAGTTGTGCTCGTATTAGGCAGTGTGATTTCCGAGATCGTGCTGCAAGGAGATCAGGGTGTACGAGAACACGAAACCGAGGTTGACTGAGAGCCGTACGTGTCGAGATCGAGTGAGAGAAGTCGTTGTCGAGCTCGTTTGAAGACAGCCGTGTTGAGGTCGTTGTCGAGCAGCGTTAGCTTGGAGTTCGGTAAGGGCACTTCTAGACATTCTAGGATTTTTATTGTTATATTCCTATGTATGGATTCCTTGATTTGTGTCGAGCTTGAAGTGTTGTGATATGATTGAATATATGCCACGAATTGTGTATTGCTGTTGAATTGCGTTTCTTCATGTTGAGCCTGCTCTTTTTATTTGACATGCGGTTGAATATCTTGCGTATAACTCTTTGAATATCGTATCACGTGAATTGTTCATTGAGTGAGAGAGCTTAGCGAGTCGTTGGCGTTTGAAGTTGCGACCGGATAAGCGGAGAGGGTGCTAGGTCCCCTTTTCCGCTTATGGGGACTTCTAAGCGTTACACGCTATGGGACCCGAGTCGATCGGCCCTAGGGAGAGCGAAGATCCCAAGGTTTTCTACCGACTTTCCAAAGATACGGCACGGCGTGTGCATTCGGAAAAAGTGTCGAGTCGAGAGGAAATGGATAGCGAGTTAAGTCGAGTCTAGAGTGAGATGGTTGAGTCACGCTTGGTGAATGTTATACTTTGTTGTTTACTTATTTCTTTATGCCTGGATTATCTTGATTTGTTGAGAAGTTGACCGCTTTCCCGTGGTGCCTTCAATCCATGATGGTTACCCAAAGCAGGTCGAGGGCGCAGGAACTCGGACACAGATGATGGCGAGGAGGATCTCGACGAGGATCCGGCGGCGACCTCTACTTGTCGTGATTTTCTTTGTCTATGTTTTTGTGTATAGTGGTTGTGACCGGTTGGGCGGTTATGTTTTGTTATTACAGGTAGGCTGGCGGTTTACTTTGGAGTAGCCCCTGCGGGAGTCTGGGAAGTACCCCCAGGGTATGATTGCTCTCTTGAAGTCGTCATACCTTGGGGGTACTTCTTTGTTCATTTACTACTCTATATTTTGTATACATCATTTCGAGTGGTATATATGTATATTATGCATGTATGTTTTATTAGAATTTAAGTCTTGTGTCTTAGTTGCACCATGTTTCGAAAAGTTGTAATTACTCTGATGTGCACTAGCTGGAAAAAAAATATATATATATCGTAATTTTTAAAAGGCACAAGAGTACCGCTTTAAAACGCATCGCATACAAAGTTTAGTTGAGCTCGGTAAGTCGAGCTCGGTAGCGGTCCTAAACGGTCGTTACAATGTTGGTATCGAGCAGCTTCGGTTCGACCGGCCGTATAGGAATTTTGGACTGGTCACTGTGTCGGGATATGTGTGTCGGGTACATGGTTGTACTATACTGATTGCTGTTTGATTAAGTGAAGCACTTATTGCTTGAAAAATTGTTTGAACTGTTTCTTGATTGAAGCAGTGTGTTTTAACACATCCTTGTTGTGAGATTCTGATCGGTTTTGAACTTTGTGGAATCTAATGCCACCTCGTAGGGATACGACAATTTGTGCAAGAACGCCGACATGGAACGAGCAATTCAAGCTATGATCGAGATGGCGGCAGCCATGGCTCAAGAATCAGTCCGCAACTCAACAGTTAACGCGATGGCTCAACAGACGGCAAATAAGCTAACTCCAAAGAAACTTACAAAGAACAACAATGAAAGCAGAGTGGAGTGCCGAGGCGCAGAGGATTAGCAGACTTTAGGAAGCATGATCCACCGTTTTACTGATGAGCCAAACCCAGATAAAGCTGATCTTTGGATGCAAGAGATCGAGAAGATCTTCGAGGAACTCCATTGCCCAAACAACGTGAAGGTAGACTACGCCACCTACTTGCTGCTAGGAGACGCAGAGTATTGGTGGAAGGGAGTGAAGCAAGTACTGATAGCGGAACGTCGTGAGATAACTTGGGAGCTTTTTCGTGGAAGGTTCTTGGACAAATACTTCCCAGATACTGCACGAGCTGAGAAGGAGCAAGAGTTTCTTCACCTACAACAAGGCAGTATGACAAAGGTTCGAGTATGCGACCAAGTTTGAGTCATCGGGCGAGGTATTTCACCATTTCGTGATCGAAATGACCAAGGATGGTTAAGTGAGAGGTTCCAACGGGATTAAGATTTGACATTCAAGTCGGTGGTGTCACCGAGGATCGTGAATCTACAAGAGTCGATAGATCGTTGTGTTGAGGTAGAGGGTGTAAGAAGCCACAAGAAGAAAAGCTGTAGGCGGACCGGTGAGACCCAGAGTGCGCGCAGGTTTACGTGAAGGGGAAACAACCGCAGAAGAAGCCTTACAACCGACCTCGTGGGAACAACAACAGGGACAATATCGTCCGATGACCCAGGAGCGAGAAGCGGAGGTCGACCGGTGCCGAGGTGACTTGCTATCGTTGTGGAAGGCCAGGACATTATGCGAGTGATCGTGACTCGTAAGGAGGAGGTATGTTTCAACTATAAGAAGCCAGGGCATTTTGCCAAGGATTGTCCCACACCTAAAGTCGAACCGGCAATGCTTGCGGCAAAGGCCAAAGGAAGCGTCAGTAGCTAAAGCGTAGTCTTCTGCATGAGCGGTGAGGAAGCGTAGCGAGCCGATGATCTTATTCAAGGTGAATGTGAGATTGAGGGTAAATCCTTATCCGTTCTCTTTGATTCGTGCAACCCATTCCTTTATTTCCTCGATTGTGTGAACCATTTGAACTTGACTCAGATCGCTTTACCGCTCAAATTGGTAGTTACAACCCAAATGCTAAAACCTTAGTCACAAACACCGCATATCTTAATTGTGTAGTGGTTATTCGTGAGTAGAAAGTTTGTGGTCAATTTGGTTTGTTTGCCTCTTAAGGGCTTAGATGTCATCCTCGGGATGGATTGGTTGTCACACCACCATGTCCTCTTGACTGCGTGCCCGTAAAACCGTAATTTTCCTGCACTTGAGTCTCCAATTATCTTTCTATCGAACATATTGGAGTTTCTTTGCAAGAAGGAACTAGAGAATACATGTATCCGCTAGTTCGTAAGTTTTCCAAACAGATCGAAGTGAAGAATGTACCGGTGGTGTGTGACTTTGTGGACGCTTTCCCGAAGACGTGCCAGGGTTACCACCAAAGGCGCAGAGGTCGAAGTTCTCCATCGAAGTTGATTCCAGGAACAGACCGATTTCCAAAGCGCCATACGTAATGTCTCCTGCCGAGATGAAAGAACTGAAGTCCCAGATCGAACACTTGGAGTCAAAGCAATTCATACGACCGAGTGTGTCACCGTGGGGAGCTCCAGTGTTGGTGGTTAAGAAGAAGGATGGGCGATCAAGGTCAGTGGCGTGGACTACCGCGAGCTCAACAAGGTTACCGTGAAGAACCGGTATCCGTTACCCGTATTGACGACTTGATGGATCAACTGTGGAGCAGCGATCTTTTCCAAGATAGATTTGAAGTCTGGTTATCATCAGATTCGCGTGAAGGAGGAAGATGTCCCCAAAACAGCTTTCAGGACTAGGTATGGTCACTACGAGTATTTGGTGATGCCGTTTGGAGTGACAAATGCGCCAGCTGTGTTTATGGACTATATGAACAGGATTTTCCATTCGTTCTTGGATCAGTTTGTAGTAGTGTTCATCGACGACATCCTGATCTACTCGAGGAACAGAGAAGAGCATGGAGGACACCTACGCCGAGTATTGCAGATATTACGAGAGAAGCAACTCTATGCCAACCTTTCGAAGTGTGAATTTTGGCTTGAAGAGGTGAATTTTCTTGGACATGTGATTTCCAAAGAAGGGATAGCTGTGGATCCAACTAAGATTGAAGCTGTGCTAGCGTGGGAACAGCCGAGGACAGTCACTGATATCAGGAGTTTTGTTGGCTTAGCAGGCTATTATCGAAGATTCATTGAAGGTTTCTCGAAGATTATCCCGCCTCTTACACGGCTTACGAGGAAGGATCAACCTTTTGCCTGGACTGAGGAGTGCGAATCCAGTTTTCAAAGACTGAAGGAGCTCTTGACGACAGCGCCTGTGTTGATTTTGCCTCAACCAGAAGAGCCTTACGAGGTTTATTGCGATGCGTCACACCAGGGTTTGGGATGCGTGCTGATGCAACATCGGAAAGTGGTAGCGTATGCTTCAAGACAGCTTAAGATTCACGAGAGAAACTACCCTACTCACGATTTGGAGTTGGCAGCGGTGGTTTTTGCGCTGAAGATATGGAGACACTACCTTTATGGGAGCACTCTATCGCTTTCAATGATCACAAGAGCTTGAAGTACTGCTCGATCGTAAAGAGCTCAACATGCGTCGGCCAAAGATGGGACGTAATTTCTCAAGGACTACGACTTTACGTTGGAATACCATCCCGTAAGGCTAACGTAGTAGCGTATGCATTGAGCGTAAAGAGCGCTTTAGCCTCAAAGAATGATGATCAAGGAGTTGGAGATGCTCGAGAAGTTCCGAGACTTAAAGTTGAGTGTGGAAGTTTCACCGGGAAGCCGAGATTTGGTATGCTTACCATTTCTAACAGATTATTGGGCGAGATCGAGACCAAGAAGTTCATGACGAACTTCGCAAGAGAAGATACAAATGATAAGCGCAAGTGGAAAGCGGCAGAATTCAAAGTCGAGCGACAACATTTTAAGGTGCAATGGCCGAGTGTGTACCTAACGTAGCGGGCCGAGAAAGTTAATACTTGACGGCGCATAAGAGCAACTTTAGTATTCATCCGGGAGTTACGAAGATGTATCAAGACTTGAAGAAGCATTTTTGGTGGTCCTGAATGAAAAGCAAGTGGTCGAGCACGTAGCTTCGTGTTTAACGTGTCGTAAAGCGAAGGCGGAGCACCAACGACCAAATGGAATGCTACAATCACTTGACGCATCAAAGATGGAAATGGGACAAGATCTCCATGGATTTCGTTGTAGGTTTGCCGAAGACGCAGAAGAAGAATGATTCGATTTGGGTGATCGTCGACCGATTGACCAAATCGCTCATTTCTTGCCGGTGGTCGACGTACCACGTGGAAAAGTCGACCGAGATCTACATCGCGGAGATAGTGCGACTTCATGGTATACCCTCTTCAATCGTGTCGACCGAGATCCGAAGTTCACGCCTCATTTTTGGAGGGAATTGCAAGAAGCGATGGGAACCGAGGCTCGAGCTTAGCTCGGCATATCATCCCCAAACCGACGGTCGATCGAGAGAACGATCCAATCGCTTGAAGATTTGTTGCGGCGTGTACCTTAGATCACCGAGGAAGTTGGGACGACGCCTTACCATTGGTGGAGTTCACCTACAATAACGCTTTCCATGCGAGTATTGGAATGGCACCCTTTGAAGCATTATGGACGTAAATGTCGACGCCTCTTTGTTGGTACCAGGATGGCGGCGTTACATTGTGGGACCAGATATGATCCAGCAGACTACGGAGAAGATCCGTTTGATCAGAGATAGGATGCGAACGTCGTAGAGCCGACAGAAGAGTTACGCCGACCAAGGACATCGACCGCTAGAGTTCGAAGAAGGAGAACATGTATTTCTTAGAGTCACTCCCACTACTGGAGTTGGTCGAGCGATCAAGTCCAAGAAACTTACCCCTAAATTTGTTGGACCTTACCAGATTCTGCGTCGTATCGGTCCAGTGGCATATCAGATTGCCCTGCCACCCTTCTTGTCAAACATTCATGACGTCTTCCACGTCTCACAATTGCGGAGATATATTTCCGACCCCTCTCATGTCATCGAACCGGATGTGATTCAACTGAGGGACGACTTATCCTTCGAAGCATCACCGAGGATCGTTGACCGGAAAGCCAAACAGTTGCGGAACAAAGAGATTCAACTTGTCAAAGTTGTGTGGGATCAGAAGACTGGAGATGCGACTTGGGAGCTGGAGGAGAAGATGAAGACTCAGTACCCTGAACTTTTCCGCGGTAAGAATCTTATTTGCAATTTCGAGGACGAAATTTTTTTTAGAGGGAGAGATTGTAACACCTGATGACGAGATCGACCTCGTGTCGAGACCTCGTACCAAGACCTCGTGTCGAGATCCCGTGCCAAGATCGCGTGCCGAGGTCATATGTCGAGCTGATGAGGTCGCGTACCGAGCTGAGGAGGTCGCATGTCGAACTGAGGAGGCCGCGTGCACGAACTCGTGTTAGAGCCTTGTGCGCTTGCACAAGCACCCTGATCGACCTCGTGTCGAGACTGGCACTCGTGATTTTTACGAACGTTATTTAGCGTTAATGATTATATTGTTTGTAATATTTATAAATTTATATTATCGGTTTGCGTTCTCGTCATTGTGTTTTTAGATCTTTAACCTATAGATTAGAGGGTAATCATGAGAGAGGAGAGATTAGATGAGTAGAAGGATTGATGGGATTAGCATCTCATAACAGTAGTTACACGTCACTTATTTGTGTTTTTTTTTAAAAGAAAAATTCATTTAAATGGTTTCTTTACCAGCTGTATATCACGATCAGTCCCCTCACTTTCTCTTTTCTTCTTTCTTCTTCTCTAAGTTTCCTCTTCCTCTCCAAACTTCCATCGAAGAACCTTGGATTTTATTGAGTCTTTGCACAAACCTTCTTCATCAATCTTGTTCCTCATCATCTTCTCGACATATATCACCATCTCGACCATCTTTTGAGGTATGAAAAATAGAATTTTAGTTCTCTTCATGTTACTGGTGGCGCCACTTCTTCTCTCTATTTTAGCTAGTTTTATGCTTCCAAATCATGTCATATTGATAGGTTTTCTTCTTCATGATGAAAATATTTTTCAGAAAACATAAACTTAGATTTTGATTAATTTGTGCTTAATATGCTACTTGATTTTAAGCTTGAGTTAATACTTTGGAAAAATGGCTTTGTCTGATGATATGTATGAAAGAAGTTTTAATAAAATTATTAGAGAAAAGGAGTTAATTTGTAATGCTTGAATTCTTGTTGTATTTGTTTAAGTTCTTGAGTTTTAATGTTTACTTGGGTTGTGGTTAAGATTGGGATAATGAGAGCTAAGTGTTATTAGAACCCATAGATAGAACTAAGTTGTGCTCGTATTAGGCGATGTGATTTCGAGATCGTCTTTAGGAGATCAAGGTGTACGAGAACACGAAACCGAGGTTGACTGAGAGCCGTACGTGTCGAGATCGAGTGAGAGAAGTCGTTGTCGAGCTCGTTTGAAGACAGCCGTGTTGAGGTCGTTGTCGAGCAGCGTTAGCTTGGAGTTCGGTAAGGGCACTTCTAGACATTCTAGGATTTTTATTGTTATATTCCTATGTATGGATTCCTTGATTTGTGTCGAGCTTGAAGTGTTGTGATATGATTGAATATATGCCACGAATTGTGTATTGCTGTTGAATTACGTTTCTTCATGTTGAGCCTGCTCTTTTTATTTGACATGCGGTTGAATATCTTGCGTATAACTCTTTGAATATCGTATGCGGCGAATTGTTCATTGAGTGAGAGAGCTTAGCGAGTCGTTGGCGTTTGAAGTTGCGACCCGGATAGCGGAGAGGTGCTAGGTCCCCTTTTCCGCTTATGGGGACTTCTAAGCGCTACACGCTATGGGACCCGAGTTGACCGGCCCTAGGGAGAGCGAAGATCCCAAGGCTTTCCTGGACTTTCCAAAGATACCAGCATTTACGTGTGCATTCCGGAAAAAGTGTCGAGTCGAGAGGAAATGGATAGCGAGTTAAGTCGAGTCTAGAGTGAGATGGTTGAGTCACGTTTGGTGAATGTTATACTTTGTTGTTTACTTATTTCTTTATGCCTGGATTATCTTGATTTGTTGAGAAGTTGACCACTTTCCGTGGTGCCTTCAATCCATGATGGTTACCCAGGCGGTCGAGGGCGCAGGAACTCGGCGGCAGATGATGGCGAGGAGGATCTCGACGAGGATCCCGCGGCGACCTCAACTTGTCGTGATTTGCTTTGTCTATGTTTTTGTGTATAGTGGTTGTGACCCGGTTGGGCGGTTATGTTTTGTTATTACAGTGAGGCGGCGGTTTACTTTTGGAGTAGCCCCCTGCGTGGGAGTCTGCCGGAAGTACCCCCAGGGTATGATTGCTCTCTTGAAGTCGTCATACCTTAGGTGTATTTCTTTGTACATTTACTACTCTATATTTTGTATACATCATTTCGAGTGGTATATATGTATATTATGCATGTATGTTTTATTAGAATTTAAGTCTTGTGTCTTAGTTGCACCATGTTTCGAAAAGTTGTAATTACTCTGATGTGCACTAGCTGGAAAAAAAAATATATACCGTAATTTTTTAAAAGGCACAAGAGTACCGTTTTAAAACGCATCGCATACAGGTTTAGTTGAGCTCGGTAAGTTGAGCTCGGTAGCGGTCCGGAAACGGGTCGTTACATCGACCCTCTCGGACTGTGAGTTAAGTGTGTCTAGAGATGATCCGGTTTAGGAAAGTGTCGGTTGTGACTGCGAATCTGAATTCTCTAAGATCTTCTGGCGAATTATTGAGGTAGGCCACCTTAAGGATTCGTCTGGAGAATGAGGAGAAAGAAGATGAACAGGAAATAGTTTGGTGTTTTCTTGTTTTTACAGGATTTCTAAAGGTAGGTATATACTTACACGTGATAGTATATACATTCTTGGAATTCCTTGGATGAAGAACTATCTTAATTGTGCAATGTATGTTAAATTATGTACATGTTAAGATCTTTGTTGTTATTCTGATTGGCTTATGCTGGATAATTGTCTATTGGATGCGTATAGGAAATTCTGGCTTGTTCGTCTTGTTTGCTTGGTTTGTTTTGATCTTGCTTGGAAATGATGTTCGGTTATCCGATGACCACTCATGATTTGAATATCGGAAATTTTTTTTACATGATATATATGTGTAAGTTTTGGAAACACAAAGTTTGAAAATTTGAAAGATATAATTTAGTAACGTGAACGAATTTTATTCACTTTGATTTTTCATTTGGTCGATTTCAATTCGTTGTAGGAATTAATCATAGGTTTGCTTGGGAACTGGAAAATTTAGAAGCATCTGCTTGATGTTTGATACAATACTTAATTTTTATGGTGTGTGACTTCTTGAGGTTAAGCTTAAGTGTAAGTGAGTTCCCTTCTTCTTTTGTTTTAGATCCATGAGGCACCATAAGACCCATGCTTAGGATTTGATTTTGTCATTCATAGGCTGTTTTGTTTGTGTGGTTTGTGATGATATATGTGTTTGGTCCATATGATGCTAAATTGCCTTTTAAGATGAGTATGTGATGATTGTGTTGATTTTACCTCAAACTCGTATAGACCTTTCTGTGGTATTTTGAGTATAATTACTTGTGTATATGTTGGATTGAAATAATTCTTAAGCCTATGGAAACTAGACAGAAAATTCTATTAAATAGGCTCTGGAAGATCCAAATTTCATTAAGTTTTCATGGAGAAAACTGAGCCACAACTTAAGAGACAGAAGCTGTCCCATTTTCTCCTAACAGTAACTTCAAGGGCAAAACTGTACCAATTGGGGAAATGTAAAATTAAATAAAAATCATTTTCAGTAACTAGATGCTTTAAGCTTTCCAATGACTAGTCATTCACTTGATTCCGATGTCGTTTGATACCCCAACGAAACTCTTAAAGAAAATCTGTTGATGCTGGAAAATAACCTTTATGGTAAATCGTTTAAATTTATTGAATGTACTTGGTTTATGTGTTCATATAGCTATTTTTCTTGTATGAGCTTGTGCTTATGGTTGAATACTGATGCTTATGGACTATGACTGAATTATTATGAATATTTTCATTTATGTCCTGGGTATCCTAAGCTCTAAGAAAAGATTGTTTATCCGTCTGTTTTTTTATAACGTCCCCCTACTTTCAATCTAGTGTAATCTTTGCTTGTCGTGATTCAATATGTCATAAGTTACACTTGATCAGGTAATTGGCTTAAAAGTGATTTATTGAGGAGCAAGAAAACGAATTTGGAAGGGTATGTTGTTGCTTGTGGATTATGTGCAAGTTTTCCCCACTCTTTTACGTTCGAATCTTGATTTTATTGTGTCTTGATTTATTGGTATGGTTGAGTAGAGTCTTGGAAATCTGACACATGTTTTGGCTTACATGCAACTATAACTTGTGCTAAGTGCTAGATACATCGTCCAAACTTGCGTAATCATTGATAGTGAGGTCGTCTCACATTAGGTGTGGGCAACCAATAAGTCCCACCATAGGGTTATCTTGATTTGTTTGCATGTTCATATAGTTGAGGTGTTGGGCGAATTCTGGTTATCTAATATTAAAGGAATGAGTTTAGAAGTCTTGAGCATGGCTAAGTGAGGTTTGAGTAGAATTTTGGAATTTGAGATATGGTTTGGCTTTGCATGTAGTTATAAGTATGTGCAAAGTGTTTGATCATCATTTGAACTTGCTTGATCACTGATATTGATCTCTATTGAGTTGATTTTGATCTTGAATGGCTTGAATGAAGTTTTGGGAAGTTAGGGACTCTAAAAACCCATTTTTCTGCTGAATTCTGCAGGAGTGCTCTTGAGTTGCTCTTCGGATGCTCTTAAGCGCACTCCCTGTCGTTGGAAAATGTATAAAGCAGGAGTGCTCTTGAGTTACTCTTCAGGTGCTCTTGAGCGCACTGCTTGTTTTTTTTTAAAACAGAAGCAGCTGCAGGAGTGCTCTTGAGTTACTCTTTAGGTGCTCTTGAGCGCACTGCTTGTCCTTTTTAAAGCAGAAGCAGCTGCAGGAGTGCTCTTGAGTTACTCTCCAGGTGCTCTTGAGCGCACTCCCTATCTCTTTTATTTAATTTTTGTCTGTTTCAATGGCTTAGAGGCTGAGAGGGCATGACCTTTAAGACCCTTTTTAATCCTAATATGTTGATGGTTAATTGGACTAGTAGCCTTGAGCAATAGGGCTTAATCTTAGGGTTATATGCATGCATAACCTGATACTTTGGCATTGATATGAGTGATGCATTTGATTGAAATTATTTGTGTTTGAGGACTGTGAAGTAGTTACTTTAGAGTGTTGTGGATCAATGATCTATATGTAGTGCCCTTATCTAAATGGGGTTTCAACCCTAAGTGAGGATTTATATGATTATTTAGTATTGTATTATTGTTCAATGTCTTGTGATTGATTTGATTATGTTCTTGATTAAATTTATGTGTCAAGTCCTATGAGTAACACTTGATGTGGGCTTTGGCAACCGGAGGGACCCAATATCGGCTACCTGGGGACCGAGCCGGGGTGTTACAACAAAAGGCATTGAATGTGATTGAGATTGAGGATGTTTGCATAAATATTGCAAACCCGTCCTTGGTTATTTTTGGGTTTTCCACTGACGGGGACTCCTTGGTGGAGCCAATTAAGGTTCCCATTCTTTTCTTTGGGTTATTGAGTGGCACTAAGAGGGTCTATCCTTTATGAATTGTGAATGTTGTGTAAACAATATTGAATAATTGTTGGCATTGATATGAGGTATGTGACATGTCAATTGCTATGTGAACACTGTTGATTATTTGTTTGCATTAACTCTGGCTTGAAGTATGTAACCTGTGATTAATTATGTAACAATGTTGAACATTGTTGCATTACTTATGATTGAGGATTATGTTATATGCTTCTTTGTGATCAATTGATTCCATAGTTATTCCTCAATAGGTAAGTGCTCCTAATGGTGACCTTACTGTTAACAGTGTTAGTAAACATGACCAATTTTCAACTATTAATTTTGAGAAGGTCACTTTGGATATATTGTCCCTAGAGTGGTTCAACACTGTGTTAATCCTTTTGTCGTGACCACTTGGTTCTACGACAATTAGAATTGGTAAGTAAGGATTCTTAGCGGGCGGTTTTGATCAGTTTAGGATGGGCATTCATAATCGCTTAGGTTTCAAACGCTTGTTAATTAATCAGGTTTGTTGGGCCTAACCAATGTGGATGGATCTTAAATCGATTGGGAACCTCAAAGCCTCCTAAAGAACTTATAGTGCTTGTTTTCAAAAAAAAAATCGAAAGGGATGGTGATGAACCAGACTTAGTAATACCTAAGTTGTAATCAAGGAACCTCCGTAAGGATAAGGTTAGAAGGTAAGACGAATTTTGGGGACAAAATTCCTAAAAGGTGGGGAGTACTGTAACATCCCAAATTTCCTAAGCCTAATTATTAGAGAACCTAAGTGGATAAGGGATTTAATCCCTAAGTGTTAAAAATAGTTCGAAGCCATAATTTCGCAATTTAAAACCAATTAGGAGCTAAAGGGTAAAATAGTAATTTTACCCAATGATTTAGGAATTATGGGACTAATTAATTTGGAGTAGTTTTAGTTAACTAAAATTACTCAAGAATATTATTAAGAATCAAGGATTTAATTAAGAGGTTTATTAAGGGTTTGTTAACAAGATTTTTAATAAATCTTAGCCTAAGTCCCACCATACACCACTTTCTCATTGTTTCCACCTTAGCCTCCTCCCATCACCCACTTACTCCCTTCCTCTGCGTGAATCTCCAGCAGAAAGAAAGGGAAAGAAATCAGAAAAAAGAAAGAAGAAGAAAGGGAAAGAAAGAGAGGAGAAAGAAGGAAGAGGTGCGATCGAAGGAAGGGGAAGGAAGAAGGGCCGCAGTGGTGGCCTGGTGGCGGCGGCGCGGCGGCGTGGAAGGTGGCCTTGCCACTGTTCACGCTATGGAGAGAGAGTAAGGGAGGAAGAGAGAGGGAGGGGGAGAGGGTGTGCGGGAGGGTGAGAAACCGAGAGTGGGAGAGATTGAAGGAGAGAAGAGCTCGCCTTGGAGGAAGATGAAGGAAGAAGATGGAGGTTTCACCTCCCTTAAAGCTTGAAGGATGAAGATGGAAGCTTGAAGCTTCAAGAAATGCTCCAATGGAGGTTGGGTTTCTGAACAACAAAGAAAATGACGTGCATGTGGATTCTAAGCGAAGGAGAAGATGATTACGAGCTTAGAACGTTGAAAGAAGAAGAACGAGGATTTTGGAATTGAAATCCCTAACTTGGGATTGCTCGTAACCTAGACTTCCCCAAAACCTCCTTTAGGGTGTGCTAGAAATTGTTAATTAAATTACTTAGATTAATTATCAGTTTATTAATTGTTCTGAAAATGGTCTTGTATGGGGTTTGGCTGAAATAGGGTTGATATCGCCCCAACCCCTAAACCAATGTGTGATGTTTGTCTTTGTTGAGAGCTCCGTTGAGCTCCAATCGAAATATTTTTATGTGGTTCTCATGTTCGTTAAATAGGTCTGGTTATAATCTTGAAGTGGCTCGGCATTCGAGCTAGCCCATTATAGGAGTTTGGGAATTGTGAAGATGTGGTTTTGATTCTTAGTCATGCATGTGAGTTCTTGCATTGAATCTTGAATTGATTGAATTTGGATTGCAATGTCTTGATTTGTGATAGCTTGTGTTTGGAACCTTAAATGAAAGGGATTTAATTCCACATGATTCCTTGTGAAAGTTCTTAGGATTTGCATTGTGATGAATGACCCTGGATTACATTCATTGATTATGTTCTTGATTGAAATTGTGTGAAGTCCTGTGAGTAACATACCTTTCGGAAACCCTTTTGTAACACTCCAATGTGGGTGGGGGCTGGGTTGTTACAATATAAGGCGCTTGTATTCCTCTGATAGGAATTGTTTGGAATGTTTGCAAATTGCTCTGCAACCCCATCGTAAGTGATTAGCTACCACCTTTGCCGTTGGGGGCCCCTTGACTTTATCCTTCTATATAGGATTTTACCCATTCTCGTTTGAGTGGGCCTTTGGCTTTATCCTTGTATATGGGATGTTACTCATTTTGCAATTGGGTGGTCAAGTGGGGATATTCATTGTGGTCCTTTGGACATTTGTTTGCAATTGCTTTCTCTTTAAAGATGTCGATTGACATTACTATGAATTGTGATTTGCTTGTAAGCATTATTGAACACGTGTGTACAATGATTATGAATTGAGGTTGGTGAAAAATGATCGTGTTATGTTTAGGTTATGTGTTGATGTGTGTTTGGGAGTTAGAAATTTAGTTGCACTATCATGTTTGAGGTTTGATTAAGGATAGTGAACAAATAAATAAGTATATATTTATGGGAAGGATTTTCCATATGTCGCACACCACGATGGTCGAAACAACGGTAAAAATATTTATGATTTCAAGTCTATGTTATTGAGTTTTATAAACTCACCTTTGGGGCGTTGTTTTCAGGTACAACCGTTGAAGAGGTTCGAGCATTGGATTGTGCTCGGTCTTGCCTTTCCTGTGAGACCCGAGGATTCTGGATCATGAGTCGAGTCTTGGTTTCGAAGTTGTGTCTTTGTGTAATTAAGAGATTTATGTATAATTTGTAATTATTTTAATTATCTATTCTTTGAAAAGAAGTTGTAATAATTAAAGTTAATTAAAACTCGAAACTCGAGTTATGTTTAATATTTTCATAGCGTATTTTGTATAACGCTTAAGTATTCAGGATTTTATTGAAGAAAGTCCGTATAGGATTGTAATACGATTCTTCTTTATTATCAATCGGTATGTGAAATAAAATTTTTTGAGTCTAATTCTATTTATTTAGGGTTTAATTGTAAGTAATTCCCTAATTAGAGTTAGGGTGTTACATTATGGTATCGAGCAGCTCGATCAGAATAACACTGATGACGAGATCGACCTCGTGTCGAGACCTCGCACTAAGACCTCGTGTCGAGATCCCGTGCCAAGATCGCGTGCGAGGTCATATGTCGAATGATGAGGTCACGCATCGAAATGAGGAGGTCGCATGTCGAATCGAGGAGGCGCGTGCACGAACTCGTGTTAGAGCCTTGGCGCCAGACAAGCACTGATCGACCTCGTGTCGAGACTGAAACACTCGTATTTTTACGAACGTTATTTAGCGTTAATGATTATATTGTTTGTAATATTTATAAATTTATATTATCGGTTTGCAGTTCTCGTCGCTGTGTTTTTAGATCTTTAACCTATAGATTAGAGGGTAATCATGAGAAAGGAGAGATTAGATGGGTAGAATGATTGATGGGATTAGCATCTCATAACAGTAGTTACACGTCACTTATTAGTGTTTTTTTTTTAAAAGAAAAATTCATTTAAATGGTTTCTTTACCAGCTGTATATCACGATCAGCCCCCTCACAACCCTCACTTTCTCTTTTCTTCTTTCTTCTTCTCTAAGTTTCCTCTTCCTCTCCAAACTTCCATCGAAGAACCTTGGATTTTATTGAGTCTTTGCACAAACCTTCTTCATCAATCTTGTTCCTCATCATCTTCTCGACATATATCACCATCTCGACCATCTTTTGAGGTATGAAAAATAGAATTTTAGTTCTCTTCATGTTACTGTTAGCGCCACTTCTTCTCTCTATTTTAGCTAGTTTTATGCTTCCAAATCATGTCATATTGATAGGTTTTCTTCTTCATGATGAAAATATTTTTCAGAAAACATAAACTTAGATTTTGATTAATTTGTGCTTAATATGCTACTTGATTTTAAGCTTGAGTTAATACTTTGGAAAAATGGCTTTGTCTGATGATATGTATGAAAGAAGTTTTAATAAAATTATTAGAGAAAAGGAGTTAATTTGTAATGCTTGAATTCTTGTTGTATTTGTTTAAGTTCTTGAGTTTTAATGTTTACTTGGGTTGTGGTTAAGATTGGGATAATGAGAGCTAAGTGTTATTAGAACCCATAGATAGAACTAAGTCAGGCTCGTATTAGGCGCAGTGTGATTTAGATCGTCTTTGCAAGGAGATCGAGTGTACGAGAACACTAAACCGAGGTTGGTCGAGAGCCGTGACGTGTCGAGATCGAGTGAGAGAAGTCGTTGTCGAGCTCGTTTGAAGACAATGTTGAGGTCGTTGTCGAGCAGCGTTAGCTTGAGTTGATAAGGGCACTTCTAGACATTCTAGGATTTTTATTGTTATATTCCTATGTATGGATTCCTTGATTTGTGTCGAGCTTGAAGTGTTGTGATATGATTGAATATATGCCACTTAATTGTGTATTCTTTGTTGAATTGCGTTTCTTCATGTTGAGCCTGCTCTTTTTATTTGACATGCGGTTGAATATCTTGGCGTATAACTCTTTGAATATCGTATGCGCTTAATTGTTCATTGAGTGAGAGAGCTTAGCGAGTCGTTGGAGTTTGAAGTTGCGACCCGGATAAGCGGAGAGGTGCTAGGTCCCCTTTTCCGCTTATGGGGACTTCTAAGCGTTGCCACGCTATGGGACCTGAGTCGGTCTAGGGAGAGCGAAGATCCCAAGGCTTTACCGACTTTCCAAAGATACCTGATGCAGCGTGTGCATTCCGGAAAAAGTGTCGAGTCGAGAGGAAATGGATAGCGAGTTAAGTCGAGTCTAGAGTGAGATGGTTGAGTCACGTTTGGTGAATGTTATACTTTGTTGTTTACTTATTTCTTTATGCCTGGATTATCTTGATTTGTTGAGAAGTTGACCCTTTCCCGTGGTGCCTTCAACCATGATGGTTACCCAGGCGAGGTCGAGGGCGCAGGAACTCGGCCAGATGATGGCGAGGAGGATCTCGGCGAGGATCGGCGACGACCTCAACTTGTCGTGATTTGCTTTGTCTATGTTTTTGTGTATAGTGGTTGTGACCAGTTGGGCTTGCTATGTTTTGTTATTACAGGTAGATCAAGCGGTTTACTTTGGAGTAGCCCCTGCGTGGGAGTTCTGGAAGTACCCCCAGGGTATGATTGCTCTCTTGAAGTCGTCATACCTTAGGTGTATTTCTTTGTACATTTACTACTCTATATTTTGTATACATCATTTCGAGTGGTATATATGTATATTATGCATGTATGTTTTATTAGAATTTAAGTCTTGTGTCTTAGTTGCACCATGTTTCGAAAAGTTGTAATTACTCTGATGTGCACTAGCTGGAAAAAATATATATATATATACCGTAATTTTTTAAAAGGCACAAGAGTACCGTTTTAAAACGATCGTGATACAAAGTTTAGTTGAGCTCTGTAAGTTGAGCTCAGAGCGGTCGAAACGGTCGTTACAATGTTGGTATCGAGCAATTCGGTTCACCGGCCGTATAGGAATTTTGACCGGTCACCGTGGTCGGGATATGTGTGTCGGGTACATGGTTGTACTATCTTGATTCTTTGTTTGATTAAGTGAAGCACTTATTGCTTGAAAAATTGTTTGAATCAAGCTTCTTGATTGAAGCGGTGTGTTTTAACACATCCTTGTTGTGAGATTCGGCGAGTTTTGAACCTTGTGGAATCTAATGCCACCTCGCAGGATACGATACCGCATCTCAGAACGCCGACATGGAACGAGCAATTCAAGCTATGACCGAGATGGCGGCAGCCATGGCTCAAGAATCACCGCCGCAACTCAACAGTTAACGCGATGGCTCAACAGACGGCAGTCGTTAACCCAAAGAAACTTACAAAGAACAACAATGAGCAGAGCGAGTCGAGGCGAGAGGATTAGCGCACTTTAGGAAGCATGATCCACCGGGTTTTACGGTGAGCCAAACCCAGATAAAGCTGATCTTTGGATGCAAGAGATCGAGAAGATCTTCGAGGCACTCCATTGCCCAAACAACGTGAAGGTAGACTACGCCACCTACTTGCTGCTAGGAGACGCAGAGTATTGGTGGAAGGGAGTGAAGCAAGTACTGATAGCGGAACGTCGTGAGATAACTTGGGAGCTTTTTCGTGGAAGGTTCTTGGACAAATACTTCCCAGATACTGCACGAGCTGAGAAGGAGCAAGAGTTTCTTCACCTACAACAAGGCAGTATGACAGTGCCCGAGTATGCAGCCAAGTTTGAGTCACTGGCGAGGTATTTCAGTCCATTTCGTGTGCAACCAGAGTGCGGGGCAGAGGTTTACACAGAAGGGGAAACAACTGCAGAAGAAGCCTTACAACCGACCTCAGGGGAACAACAACAGGGGACAATATCGTCCGATGACCCAGGGAGCGAGAAGCGGAGGTCAGACCGCGTCTTGAGGTGACTTGCTATCGTTGTGGAAGGCCAGGACATTATGCGAGTGATCGCACTCGTAAGGAGGAGGTATGTTTCAACTATAAGAAGCCAGGGCATTTTGCCAAGTGATTGTCCCACACCTAAAGTCGAACCGCAATGCTTGCAGCAAAGGCCAAAGGAAGCGTCGGTAGCTAAAGGCGTAGTCTTCGCATGAGCGGTGAGGAAGCGAGCGGTGATGATCTTATTCAAGGTGAATGTGAGATTGAGGGTAAATCCTTATCCGTTCTCTTTGATTCGGGTGCAACCCATTCCTTTATTTCCTCTGATTGTGTGAACCATTTGAACTTGATCAGGATCGCTTACTGCTCAAATTGGTAGTTACAACCAATTTGCTAAACCCTTAGTCACAAACACTGCATGTCTTACTTGTGTAGTGGTTATTCAGAGTAGAAAGTTTGTGGTCACTTTGGTTTGCTTGCCTCTTAAGGGCTTAGATGTCATCCTCGGGATGGATTGGTTGTCACACCACCATGTCCTCTTGGTGTGCCGTGAAACTGTAATTTTCCTGCACCTTGGAGTCTCCAATTATCTTTCATCAACATATTGGAGTTTCTTTGCAAGAAGGAACTAGAGAATACATGTATCCGCTAGTTCAAGTTTTCCAGCCAGATCGAAGTGAAGAATGTACCGGTGGTGTGTGACTTTGTGGACGTTTTCCCAAGACGTGCCAGGGTTACCACCAAGGCGAGAGGTCGAGTTCTCTATCGAGTTGATTCCAGAACAGACCGATTTCCAAAGCGCCATACGTAATGTCTCGCCGAGATGAAAGAACTCAAGTCCCGGATCGAACACTTGGAGTCAAAGCAATTCATACGACCGAGTGTGTCACCGTGGGGAGCTCCGGTGTTGTTGGTTAAGAAGAAGGATGGACGATCAAGGTCGTGCGTGGACTACCGCGAGCTCAACAAGGTTATCGTGAAGAACCCAGATCCGCTACTCGTATTGACGACTTGATGGATCAACTTCGTGGAGCGGCGATCTTTTCCAAGATAGATTTGAAGTCCGTTATCATCGATTCGCGTGAAGGAGGAAGATGTCCCCAAAACGACTTTCAGACTAGGTATGGTCACTACGAGTATTTGGTGATGCCGTTTGGAGTGACAAATGCGCCAAATTGTGTTTATGGACTATAAGAACAGGATTTTCCATTCGTTATTGGATCGCTTTGTAGTAGTGTTCATCGACGACATCCTCGATCTACTCGAGGAACAGAGAAGAGCATGGAGGACACCTACGCCGAGTATTGCGTATATTACGAGAGAACCAACTCTATGCCAACCTTTCAAGTGTGAATTTTGGCTTGAAGAGGTGAATTTTCTTGGACATGTGATTTCCAAAGAAGGGATAGCCGTGGATCCAACTAAGATTGAAGCCGCTAGCGTGGGAACAAATGAGGACGATCACCGATATCGAGTTTTGTTGGCTTAGCGAGGCTATTATCGAAGATTCATTGAAGGTTTCTCGAAGATTATCCCGCCTCTTACGGCTTTACGAGGAAGGATCAACCTTTTGCCTGGATCGAGGAGTGCGAATCCAGTTTTCAAAGACTGAAGGAGCTCTTGACGACAGCGCCTGTGTTGATTTTGCCTCAACCAGAAGAGCCTTACGAGGTTTATTGCGATGCGTCACACCAGGGTTTGGGATGCGTGCTGATGCAACATCGGAAAGTGGTAGCGTATGCTTCAAGACAGCTTAAGATTCACGAGAGAAACTACCCTACTCACGATTTGGAGTTGGCAGCGGTGGTTTTTGCGCTGAAGATATGGAGACACTACCTTTATGGGAGCACTTCTCTTACCGCTTTCGGCCGATCACAAGAGCTTGAAGTACTGCTCGATCGTAAAGAGCTCAACATGCGTCAGCGAAGATGGACAGAATTTCTCAAGGACTACGACTTTACGTTGGAATACCATCCCGGTAAGGCTAACGTAGTAGCAGATGCATTGAGCAGAAAGAGCGTTTTAGCCTCAGCAATGATGATCAAGGAGTTGGAGATGCTCGAGAAGTTCCGAGACTTGAAGTTGAGTGTGGAAGTTTCACCGGGGAAGCTGAGATTTGGTATGCTTACCATTTCTAACAGATTATTGGACGAGATCAGAGACCAGCAGGTTCATGACGAACTTCTGCAAGAGAAGATACAGTTGATAGCGCAAGGGAAAGCGACAGAATTCAAAGTCGGAGCGGACAACATTTTAAGGTGCAATGGCCGAGTGTGTGTACCTAACGTAGCGGAGCTGAGAAAGTTAATACTTGACGAAGCGCATAAGAGCAACTTTAGTATTCATCCAGGAGTTACGAAGATGTATCAAGACTTGAAGAAGCATTTTTGGTGGTCCGGAATGAAAAAGCAAGTGGCTGAGTACGTAGCTTCGTGTTTAACGTGTCAGAAAACGAAGGTGGAGCACCAACGACCAGCGGGAATGCTACAATCACTTGACGTACCAGTATGGAAATGGGACAGTATCTCCATGGATTTCGTTGTAGGTTTGCCGAAGACGCAGAAGAAGAATGATTCGATTTGGGTGATCGTCGACCGATTGACCAAATCTGCTCATTTCTTGCCAGTAAGGTCGACGTACCACGTGGAAAAGCTGACCGAGATCTACATCGCGGAGATAGTGCGTTTTTATACACTTCTGCAGCTGTGAATCGATTCACAGCATAGTGTGAATCGATTCCCACAGTGTAAAAAGTGTCTGAATTGCAGTTTTAATGAGTGAATCGATTCCTGCATGCGAGTCCCAGTGGCCTGTCTTATGTGAATCGATTCCTGGCTTCTGTGAATTGATTCCCACTGCTAAAATTTGATGCCAAAGGAGTTTTAATGCTGTGAATCGATTCCTAAGCTATATGAATCGATTCACACTGCAGAAAAACCCAAAAAACTTAGTTCTAACACCAAACCTTGAGACTTTCTTCTCAAATTAACTTCCATAACTACAAATCAACACCTTTAACCATCTTAAGATTAAATCCAACTTATTCCTCAACTCAAACCCATTAACTTTCTTATCAAAACTTTGTGTAATTATATCCACTCACTTTGAAATCAAATTAAGCTTGGATACAATCACACAATTCTTCTCATAACTTATTCTCAACTTAGCTTAGAAATTTGGGGTGTTACACTAAACAAGATCGAAATCATACATATTTAACATACAAGATAACTATATTAAATATTCCGATTAGAGCTCAATGGAACTCGTAATAGTACAAACATCACACATTAGTTTAGGGGGGTTGGGGGCAACCATCCAATCCTATTTCATTCAAACCCCATACAAGACCATTCGGTATGACTAATAAACTAATTATGGAACTAATAAATTTAATAGTAAAGCCTAGCACACCCTAAGGGAGGTTTTGGGGGAAGTCTATGTTACCTGAGCAATCCTAAGTTAGGGATTTGAATACTAAAAATCCTCTTTCCTCTTCTTTCATCTTTCTAAGCTCAGAATCACCATCCCCATCCATCAGAACTCATATACATGTCTTCTTCTTGTTGCTCCAAGCCTTAACCTCCATTAAAGCACTTCCTTGAAGCTTCCAACTTGTTGTTCCTTCCATGGCTTCTCTTCCATGTTCCATTTCTTCTTCATTTCGAGTTCCTTCATCTCTCAGTTCGTTCTCCATCTCTCTCACTCGAGCTTTCTCTTTCAACTCGAGCTCTCTCTATCTCTCGGCCCTCTCTCGCTCCAGCGTACCTCTCTTTCACGGTTGCTGCCTCTCAGGTGCATGGAGGATCGCCGCGGTGGTGGCCACGTTGGAACAGTGGCGGTGGTGGGCTCCACCTCCTTCTTGATCGCAACCCACTTCCTCTTCTCTCTTCTTCTTTCTCTTCTTTTTCTATTTTAGATTTTTGCTTCTCTCTTTGTTGGTGGCTGCTGGAGTCACGATAGAAGGAAGGGGAAATAGGGTTTGGAGGGAGTTCCAGGGTGGAATTAAATGAAACGTGGAGTATGGTGTGCCTTCGGTCAAATTTTAATTAAAACCTTGCTATTACACCCTTATGTGGCCTCTTAATTAAACCCTTAGTCCCTAATACTATTCTTGAATAATTTTAGTTAATTAAAACAACTCCTAATTAATTGGTCCCACATTTCCTAATTTATTAGGTAAAATTACTATTTTACCCTTTGGTTCCAAATTTGTATTAGATTATAAAATTAAGGCTAGGAAGTGTATCTAATCCTTAGGGATTAAACCTCTTATCCCCTTAACCTCTTTAATAATTAGGCTTAGGGAGTTTCTGATGTTACAACAGGGACACCAATAACTGAGGATGTCCCTATACCGGATCACGAGTCTCCCGTTAATGTCTTAAGTACTATGTACGAGTCATTTTATTACATGTCTTTTTATGTCAAGTGATATTGGGAAGAAAATTGTATAAATTTGATTAGTCATCATTCACTCTTTTATTATAAGGTTTTGTATTGATCAAAGTAATTTTCGCTTTTCGAAACTCTGGTTTATGATTCTTTAGGTATTCAAAGCTTTTAAGCAGTCAAAGTTCTGTAATTACCTTTAAAGGTTTATTATTTTAGCAAGTAATCCCCTGATTAGAGTCAGGACGTTACAGAAATCGCCAAATTGAGAAAATTAGGGGACTAAAATGGCAAAAAATAAAATATGGGGACCCAAATTGCCAAATTGAGAAAGCCGGAGGACCAAAAGTACAATTAAGCCTTTTAAATATTAATTTGTGTATAGTAAAAATAAAATAATAAATTTTAAAATTGTTACATATAAGTTAGTAGTATTTTTGTTATAATATATGGATTGCAATTTTTGCATTTTCTTAATTTCTTTACTTTCTCTGAATCTTTACTATTGTATTCTTTTAGTATAGGCATTATGAATTTTGCGAATATAATCGATAATTTTCATAATTTCCACTTTGACATAAATATGATAACAACTCAATTTTTAATTAATAACCCAAATCTCTCACGAATTCTTGTGTAAGAATACTTCTTTTAAAATAAATCACTCATAAATAATATAATTTCGATTATATCAATATCAGTTTTGATTGAGTAAATGACCAGTGGAGTTTACTCTATGACAAAATAATTACACTATCATCAATTTTTCATTTAGCCATCGATAAATAGTGTTTAAGTTGTTTTCATATAAGATAGCAAATCAATCAAAAAATTAAGGTGGTAAACAAAGATATGTAATTCATTTGTTTTTAAATCCATCAATATTATTAATAATATTGTTATTATTATTTCGAAACTTTTAAATTGTTATACATTATTTGCTATTTCAAAAAATATTTATATCTCTCGATATTCAAAAATCATCTCAATATTAAAAATATGAAACTTAGATATTCAATATTTAAATCCCATATCTCTTATTTTTATATGTTTATACAATATAAAATATTTAAGTTACGTCAACTCTCTGTTAAGTTCTGCTATTATACATCATCAAAAATAAAGTTTTGCTATTATAGTTTTTTCATGTAAGCATTATCGGCTTTTTAATTTATTCCATTTTAAGTTAATTATCTTTATTATATTTATTCCCATAAGTTTAAATTGTTGTTATTTGGTATCGCATATGACATTTTCCTAGTGTCTTAACATTTAGAAAATACAACTTTGTTAGTATATTCATGTTGTTGTTATTTTGTATCTTTTAGATCTTTTTATCGTTAGTGTTAAGTCTTTTGTTTAGTCGCAAGAGTTGAGTTCTCTGTTTAGTCATTAGGATTGATATTTCTTTTGATGTTGTTTTATTAGCCCCAAGGGTGAAGATAGGAATTTAACTTTAGAGGGGCCAAGATAATTGTTGTTATTTGGTATCGCATACGACATTTTCCTTTGTCTTAACATTTAGAAAATACAACTTTGTCAGTATATTTATGTTGTTATTATTTTGTATCTTTTGGATCTTTTTATCGTGAGAGTTGAGTCTTTTGTTTAGTCGCGAGTTGAGTTCCCTGCTTAGTCATTAGGATTGATATTTCTTTTGTTGTTGTTTTATGAGCCCCAAGGGTGAAGCTAGGAATTTAAATTTAGGGGACCAAGATAAAAACACAACTTAATAAAAACTCAAATTACCACATGTAATAGTTTTTAATGGGGTAAATAGTTTTTCACTAAACTAGAAATTTTACTACATTTTAATGAATTAAAGTAAATAGTTTTCTCCACTAAATTATATAATATTTATAATTAATATCTATAACAATGTAATATGTTGTTTTACTATTTAGACTTTTAACCTATACATATAACATTGTGTACATCTACATATATATATATATATATAAATGGATGTTGTCTACAGGCAACATTGGAAATTTTCTTTGTCCATTTATGGGTTAATGGGTAATATTTAATTAGTAGTTTATCAATGCATTTAATTAGTTAGTCCAAGAGTTATAACAAATTATATAAAATGGTGAAACTTATAATATAAAAGTAAACATTCAATCCATTAAATTGTTAGATATTTTCAAAATAAAAATAGGATAAAAGTCAGATTTTACATTATTTGTTTATTATTTTGGTAATTGCCGTATTATTTTACAAGCTTTAAATTATATTGATTAATTTCCATAAAAAAAAGTTTTTAATTTTTACCATATTTTAATGATTAGTTGTTTATTTATTTTTATATAATTATTTATATATATATATATATATGTATATGTATGTATATATTTTTTACGTAAAACATAAAATGTAAACATAAATTTATTTAATGTAATATGAATATAAATTTATATATAACTCTTACTCTCGCGATGTAAAACATACTATATATTATTATTATATAATAACATAACATTTTATATTATTATATATTATATAGTATTAAATATTACAAAAGTTATTTAAGTAAATTTTACATTGTTTGACTTGTGTGGCCTATTGTCCATCAAACGATAATATATTAGACAAAAAGTTATGTTGCGAAGCAAGTATTTGTCCCATGTTGTTCTCCTTTTTTATTTTCAAGTACCTCAATATGAATTAAACGCACTCTAAGCACATTCTTGAAGTGTATTTGCTTGTGTGCACATAGATTTTAGGATTTCAAAGTGTTGGGAAAAATACGCAAGCAGCACTCTGATTTACCTACATACGCCCAAGGATCTTTGATACCAATATGGAGGAATCTCCACACACACATAAAGGAATAAAAAGGACACAATGATTACGTGGTTCGGCATCTCTTGCCTACGTCCATGGAACACATCAACAAAATTATTACACTATCATAAAATGAGATTATAGGATAGTATTGTAACTCACCCCACAATATAACAAGTTTTCTAGCAAAAACTTGAAAAACCAACCTCTATTTGTGTATCACCTTATACAACCGAATACCTCAGTCAGATACGGACCCAAAAATTTCGTGTTGTGGGGGCAAATTTCATTTAAATTTATAACAAAAAAAAAAATATAACATTGTTTTTCGAAATTATAAATTTACATCATAATTGTTCTTTACGAGTACTGGAAGCACCGAATGATTGTCTTATTTTCAACATTCTCAAAAATCTCTCTCTATATAAGTAACAAAACAGTCATTCAGTCATTCATCTCCCATACGATTTCACATTCAAATTTGATTATATTCATAGTAAAGAAAGCTTTTTTTAACCGTTACAGTTGGCATCGGTATTATCAAAGCTAACTCTATAAGCAAATATACCAATAGATGTGTAACATTTTTAGTAATTTTTAAAGTACCCCACCTATTTTTTTACGGGAAAGTTCCCCCACCCTAAAATCTAAATGATATATATTATTAATTATTGAATTTTAGAGATTCCCAGTGTTCAATTCTAACTTTATGCAATTTCACTGATTCATACGTTATTATTATTAGTATTATTATCGTTATAAATTTGTATAGTATAAATTTTGTTAGTGGTGGCACTGTCGTTTACGCCCACGTCCTTTTTTAAGGAGATGAAACTCATGTCTCATCATCCTTACACTCCTAAAATTAATGTAACATATATATATATATATATATATATATATATATATATATATATATATATATATACATATTAGTTAAAAATTTTGAAACTTAAGTGGGGACAAATGCCCCCAAATGCTAGGCTGTAGGTCCGTACCTGACCTCACTCAAGAGTTACAAAGAATGATAACACTCACACATTCGGGTGCTTCTCTACATTTTGTACCCCCTCAGGTGCCTCTTGCACCACCTTTTTCTCTCACATGTCATACTCATTTATAGAAGAGGTGCAACAAATACATACAATATATTTTTATCTGATTCTGTTGAGATATGACACCTTTATATTTTGTATTTATTGAGATTTGTTTTTCCTTATTTCCTCTTTGTAAATATTCCATATTTCTTTGTTTCCTCTTTTAATTGGAAAAACATATCTGCATCATATCTTGCACATATTTGACAAATAAACAACACAACATCATATCTCGTGGGTCCCACTTTGGAGGAAACCCACCCAACACGAAGTTCAACTTTTTTCTTCACTCAACTATATAAATTGCTATTCATCTTATTTCTTTTGTTCTAAACCCTACCAGCTCCCACTCTATATCAGTCATTAGCTTCCAAAATATATTGCAAAATTTTGTTTTCTTTGCCTAATTTTGTTACATCATGAACGTCACATGTGATGAGTGTGGCATGTGTTTTTCATCTGCACAGGCTTTACAAGTGCATGTTATTGAACTACATCATCCGAATTGGATATTAGAATCTAGCGAACAGCCGCCACCAAATCCAAACGTGCGACGTCAACCTCCAAATGCTCAAATCGACCTCCAAATGCTCGGCGTCAACAATCAAATGCTCAGCGTCAATCTTTTGACTTGAACTGTAACACCCTAACTGTAACACCTTACTTTTATTAACTTGAAAATAGGATAATTAACATTAGGTACAGTAATCCCAAATTTAAACTTAAAGTCCAACATTAAGTTCAAATGTCATAAAACTAAACTTAAATACATAAATCCATGTCAGTACAACACCAATACATAATTTTAGAGATTACATATTAAAGGTGCTACTTAAACTACTACAAGAGACAAGGTTCCTAAAGCAAGCAGCTGTCAGCCTTCCTTTGGTACCTGTGCATCTGTAAAACAATTAAATAAGGAGTGGGGTGAGATAATAATCTCAGTGAATTCTCCCTCCGACTCCTCACCATCAACTCATACAATTTATCATCAGTCAAGAGATTATATGACACGTTTATGCAATGCATATACTTACTATGAATTTCTAATTCATCTTTGGTTCGTATTCATGGGTAGTGTTGTATGCTTACGTCCATACAACCCCATAAACATGCTTTCGATATGGTGGTTAGACGTCTTAACCGTCCGAGGGCGTCCCACACGGCTAACCATATCGATCACCCCCTTTTTGAGGCATCTTAGTATCTTTTAGAGAATTAAATTCATCAACTATGTCCTTAGATGCATGCTTTATTCCAATGTAGAGATACAATTAAAAGTTACTCTAACTTAACATGCAACGGAACATACTCATGTGAAGAGATATATTTCAGACTTAAAAGAGAACATATATCACAATAAATCAAGGAAAATCCATCAAGACAAAAAGCACTTCCATCAGAGCTCCATGGAGCTCTTAATGGTCAAACATTCATCTCATCATCTATGGGGGTACAACATTACCCCTTTAACCAGTCCCAATAACACATGCATAGCAATTTACGCTAAAAACTGTACATCAAATAGGGATTTGTGGAACTTCCTAACATAGGGTTCATGGGTTTTCTCCAAAGGGGACCCTAATGTGGGACTTATGGGTGCCCAACACCTAAGAGAAGGAAGAACTCACCACAACTTCCAAGATTCAAGTTCAAAATTGATGTTTAGCTTCTTCCTCTTCCTTCTTCACGTTCTTCCTCTTCTCCTTTTTCTCTCTGTCGCACCCTCTCTCTCTAACCCTCTCTCTAACAATCGCGTTACGCTCTTTTCTGAGTTTTTCGATATATCTGCGGTGAATCGATTCACAAAGATAGGTGAATCGATTCACTCGATGTAAAAATGATAGGAATCGCAGATTTAAAATCTTGAGGAATCGATTCCTGCAGTTCCCAGATTCGATTCACAGAGAACCATCTTTAGTGAATCGATTCACGCTGCGATTCACAGAGGATCAACCTTTGTGAATCGATTCACTCTGCGATTCACTGCAAACCTAATCGAGTCCCAACAAACTCACATCCCTGAATCGATTCACAGGGGCCTGGGAATCGATTCACACTGGGCAAAAATCATCCAAACACAAAATTCACACATTCAATTTGACAATCAATGAGAAAATCACTTAAAATTCATCATTAAGCCATACTAAGCTTATGCATGCATATCAACCAAGCTTGAGGGAATTTGGGGTGTTACACTACTACCCTCCTTTAAAAAATTTTGTCCTCAAATTGGATAAACTTACATACCTATTGAAAAAGTTGCGGGTATTGCCTCCGCATCTCATCTTTCGAGTTCCCAGGTAGCTTCTTCGGGAGTGGATCCTTCCCAGATCACCTTGACCAAAGGGATAGTCTTATTCCCGAAAGTGCCTTGGAAGCTCGGTCCACTATTTGGGTTCTGCCTGATCGCACGCGTAACTGATCTAAGTTGTATAGACTCATGGTCTATGGAGTGGAATGGATCTGGAATGTATTTCTTAAGCTGAGACACATGAAAAACATTGTGGAGATTTGACAAAGAAGGAGGTAAGGCAATTTGGTAAGCAACAGGACCAATTCGACTGAGGATTTGGAAGGGACCCACATACCGAGGGGTCAACTTTTTGGCCCTAAGAGCTCTACCAACACCTATAGTGGGAGTGACTTTCAGGAATACATGTTCTCCTTCATCAAATTCAAGGGGTTTAAGCCTACGATCTGCATAACTTTTCCGCTTACTCTCGAAAGCAGCCTTTATCTTCTCCCTAATCATACGAATCTTATCGGTGGTTTCCTGAGCAGTGTCCGGGCCTAACAATTGTTTCTCTCCCACTTCAAACCAACATAGAGAGTCCTACACTTGCGACCGTAGAGAGCCTCGTGCAAGCCATTCCTATGCTAGAGTGATAGCTGTTGTTGTATGAAAATTCAATTAATGACAAATACTTGCTCCAACTACCGCCATCCTCTAAAACACAGGCTCTAAGCATATCCTCTAAGGTTTGAATGGTTCTCTCAGATTGACCATCTGTCTGGGGATGGTAGGCTGTGCTAAGACTTAACCTTGTCCCTAAGGCTTGATGAAGTGCCTTCCAAAACCGAGAGGTGAATTTTGGATCCCTATCGGAGACAATGTTAGCCGAACTCCGTGGAGTCTAACAATTTCTCGATATAGATCTCACTAATCCCAAGGTTTTGTAAGTGGACTTTATGGGAAGAAAATGAGCAGATTTGGTTAATCTGTCCACTATGACCCATATAGAGTCATAGCCTAACTGAGTGTAGGGTAATCCTCCCACGAAATCCATTGCTATACTATCCCACTTCCATTCGGGAATTTCTAAGGGTTGGAGAAAACCTGAAGGCTTTTGGTGTTCTATCTTGGTTTTCTGGCAAACTAAGCATTGAGCCACAAATTCTGCCACATCATTCCTCATGCCTGGCCACCAATACCTCTGTCTAAGGTCCTGGTACATCTTGGTGGAGCCAGGTGTACCGAGAATCCACTCTTGTGGGCTTCTCCTAGAACCTGCTGCTTAATGGAATTATCCTTTGGTATGCAGATTCTCTGATGGAACAATAAAGTGCCATCCTCAGCTTCAGAGAAACCGGGCTGCTTGCTAGATCAAGCAACTCTACATCTAAACTCCGAAAGGCACCTAACTGTTCCCTAAAATTGCAGGAAATTTCTAGATGGCAAAGCATGAGACTATTCGCCGATGGGAAAATCCCAAGATTAAGGTCTTTAAAAGACTCCAACAACTCCATTTCTTTAATCATCAGTGAAGACACATGCAAGGATTTCTTACTCAAGGCATCAGCGACCACATTCGCTTTGCCCGGATGGTACTTCAACTCAAAGTTATAATCTTTTAAGAACTCAACCCATCTTTTCTGCCTCATGTTAAGTTCCTTCTGATCAAAAAGGTATTTCAAGCTCTTATGATCACTAAACACTTCAAATTGGGCACCATACAGATAGTGTTGCCAAATCTTTAGAGCAAAGACAATAGCTGCTAGCTCTAAGTCATGAGTAGGGTAGTTCTCCTCATGGGGCCTTAACTGCCTAGATGCATAGGCTACAACTTGCTTGCTCAGATAAGAACACATCCTAACCCTTTCTTGGAGGCATCACTATAAACTTCAAATCCCAATGCTGGGTCAGGGATAATCAAGACCGGGGTGGAAGTTAACCTGATCTTAAGCTCTAGGAAACTATTCTCACAGCTCTTAGTCCACACAAATGGCTCCCCCTTTCGGGTTAACCTTGTTAGGGGAAGTACCATCTGTGAAAATCCCTTAATGAACCTTCGGTAGTAACCGGCTAATCCTAGAAAGCTCCTAACTTCTGTGACTGTGGTTGGTCGTTCCCAACTAAGGACTGCTTCTACTTTACTAGGATCAACCGATACTCCCTCTTTAGAAATCACATGACCCAGAAACTTAACTTCACTGAGCCAAAACTCACATTTCTCAGGTTTAGCAAAGAGGCTCTTTTCCCTAAGGGTACTGAGAACAATTCTAAGGTGTTCCTCATGCTCTCGAGGATCCTTAGAATAAATTAAGATATCGTCTATAAAGACCACTACAAACTTGTCAAGAAAAGGCCTAAAAATTCGGTTCATATAGTCCATAAATACGGCTGGAGCATTAGTCAAACCAAAAGGCATAACTAAATACTCATAGTGCCCGTATCTAGTCCTAAATGCCGTCTTTGGAACATCCCCTACCTTAACTCTAATCTGGTGATAACCAGATCTTAGATCAATTTTAGAGAAAATCGACGCTCCCCTAGGTTGATCTAACAAGTCATCTATTCTGGGCAAGGGGTACTTATTCTTCACTGTGACTTTATTGATTTTTCGGTAATCAATACATAACCTCATACTCCCATCTTTCTTCTTTACCAAAGGACAAAGTGCGCCAAGGGACACACTAGGTCTAATAAACCGCTTAGAAATCAAATCCTCCAACTGCATTTTTAGTTCCCTCAACTCCAAGGGTGACATCCTATGAGGTGCGATGGAGATTGGTCCTGCTCCGAACCAGCCATTGTTAACTCCACTTCTCTCAGGGGGTAAGGTCGCTACCTCGCTAGGAAACACATCTAAGAATTCGCTCACTATAGGGATAGTGTCCAGATCTAGGTTAGCCTCTACAAATTGAAGAAAGTAAGATCATATATCCTGCAAGACCTTCCATTAGACAGCAACTCAATAAAAGATTACTACTCTGTGCAACATAACTAGACTTTTCAGTAGTAGAATGCACGCATGGAAACTCAATCGTTTTACAGAAACAGTTCAAAACAACTTGATTGACGGAAAGCCAATCCATACCCAGGATAATGTCCATTCCCTTAAGAGGTAGACACACAAGGCTTACTAAAAACATTCTTCCTTGAATTAGGAGAGGGCAATTCTCACATATCAAGGAAGTAGAAATACTATCTTCGGTGGGTGTATACACATGCAACGGGGATTGTAAAGAGGTAAGACACAACCCTAGCCTTCGAACACATGTACAAGAGATAAAGGAATGTGTTGCTCCCGAATCAAACAAAACAACTAGAGGTTCATCCTGCAGGAAACCAGGACCTTTCATCAAATTTCCGCTCCCTTTGCTTTCTGGGCATCAAGAGTAAAGACTCTCCCTTGGTTAGGATCACCAGGCTTGGCTCCTTTCCCTTTAGTGTATTGGGGGCACTCCCTAGCCATGTGCCCTGGCTGGTGACAAACATAGCAAACATTTTTGCCCTTCATACACTCTCCCGGATGTACCTTCCCACAATTCGAGCATGCATGATAATCAGACTCGGAGGTTTGAACCTGCTTCCCTTTGAAAAGATTTCCTTTCGGTCTCATGTGTTGAGCGCTCTTATCCGCCTCCTTTTTTTGTTCTTATCTTGCCACCTAGTCTGCCTATCCTCACACCTCTGATGGACTACCTTGGCGAACTCAGTGAATTCGCCGCGAAATGTCAAGCTCGATGTCCGCCTCGATCCCACCGAATTGCTTGATTTTCCAATTGTCATTCGGAGCAAATTGAGCAACCGATGAGTACCTTACCAGCTCCTCAAACTTGTTCACATATTCTGAAACAGTAGATTTTCCTTGCTGAAGTTGGACTAACTCTCTATCCATCATATCTTTCACAGTCTGTGGAAAGTACTTCTCCAAGAAAACCCTCTGAAAGTTCACCCAAGTTAGTGGTGTCCCTTGAGCCACCATGTAAGCTCGAGTCCCTTTGCACCAATTTTCGGCATCCTCTATGAGCACATGGGTGGCTAGTTCGACCTTTTGTTCCTCGGTACAATGGACAACCTTAAAACTCTTCTCCACGGCTTCTAGCCAGTGTTGGGATGCCATGGCTTCTACCTTTCCATTGAAGGTTGGTGGCTTTGTCTTGAGGAACTTAAGAAATTTCCGGTCCAATTCCTCCTCTTGAGGGGGAGGTTGGGCTTGGTACTGCTGTTGTTGGGCTAACTGAGCTGCAAGATTGTTGGTTGCAATACTGATTCAATAGCCTGCAATATCCCTTGCGCCCAAGAATTCTCTTGTCCCATGATTCTGAGGTATTAAGCGTCATTCCTCCCGGGCCTTCCGCGCCTTCCGTAACCTCAAGCCATACACCGCATAGAATGCACCAAGCATTAAGTTGATCAGGCTCAATATCTCTTAGCATAATAAGTAGAAAGACAACAACAGACTCAAGAAATTCACGAAACTATTCCTAGCAATCTCCACAGTCCGATTAGAATCGAACTGCTCTGATACCATAATGTAACACCTTACTTTCATTAACTTGAAAATAGGATAATTAACATTAGGTACAGTAATCCCAAATTTAAACTTAAAGTCCAACATTAAGTTCAAATGTCATAAAACTAAACTTAAATACATAAATCCATATCAGTACAACACCAATACATAATTTTAGAGATTACATATTAAAGGTGCTACTTAAACTACTACAAGAGACAAGGTTCCTAAAGCAAGCAGCTGTCAGCCTTCCTTTGGTACCTGTGCATCCAGAAACAATTAAATAAGGAGTGGGGTGAGATAATAATCTCATGAATTCTCCCTCGACTCCTCACCATCAACTCATACAATTTATCATCGACCAAGAGATTATATGACACGCTTATGCAATGCATATACTTACTATGAATTTCTAATTCATCTTTGGTTCAGATTCATGGGTAGTGTTGTATGCTTACGCCCATACAACCCCATAAACACGCTTTTCGATATGGTGGTTAGACGCCTTAACCGTCCGAGGGCGCCCCACACGCTAACCATATCGATCACCCCCTTTTTGAGGCATCTTAGTATCTTTTAGAGAATTAAATTCATCAACTATGTCCTTAGATGCATGCTTTATTCCAATGTAGAGATACAATTAAAAGTTACTCTAACTTAACATGCAACGGAACATACTCATGTGAAGAGATATATTTCAGACTTAAAAGAGAACATATATCACAATAAATCAAGGAAAATACATCAAGACAAAAGCACTTCCATTAGAGCTCCATGGAGCTCTTAATGGTCAAACATTCATCTCATCATCTATGGGGGTACAACATTACCCCTTAACCAGTCCCAATAACACATGCATAGCAATTTACGCTAAAATCAGACATCAAATAGTGGATTTGTGGAACTTCCTAACATAGGGTTCATGGGTTTTCTCCAAAGGGGACCATAATGTGGGACTTATGGGTGCCCAACACCTAAGAGAAGGAAGAACTCACCACAACTTCCAAGATTCAAGTTCAAAGTCGATGCTTAGCTTCTTCCTCTTCCTTCTTCACGCTCTTCCTCTTCTCCTTCTTTCTCTCTCGCCGCACCTCTCTCTAACCTCTCTCTAACAATCGCTGCTCGTTCTTTTTCTCACGAAGTTTTTCTCGATATATCAGAAATGTGAATCGATTCACAAAGATAAGTGAATCGATTCACTCAGTGTAAAAATGACAGGAATCGCAGTTTTAAGTGCAGGAATCGATTCCTGCAGTTCCCAGATTCGATTCACAGAGAACCATCTTTAGTGAATCGATTCACGCTGCGATTCACAGAGGATCAACCTTTGTGAATCGATTCACTCTGCGATTCACTGCAAACCTAATCGAGTCCCAGCAAACTCACATCCCTAAATCGATTCACAGGGCCTGGAATCGATTCACACTGGGCAAAAATCATCCAAACACAAAATTCACACATTCAATTTGACAATCAATGAGAAAATCACTTAAAATTCATCATTAAGCCATACTAAGCTTATGCATGCATATCAACCAAGCTTGAGGGAATTTGGGGTGTTACACTAACTCTAATTAGGGCATTACTAACTAATACAACCTGAATTAGAGTATAAATAGACTAGGAAAATTCCATATTTTCGAAAAATTTGCTTGAACAAAACCGTAAATACATAAAGACTTATAACCAAATTTGCACGAAGCCGTTTTAAAAAAAATCATACTAGAGCACTAAGTTGTAACGTGTAAATCAGAGTTTCAAGCGAATATCACTTAGCTATTACAATCTCTTTTTCAAAAGATTAGCCAATTAAAATAATTACACTTATACATAAATTCTTAATTACACAAAAACGCAACTTAGGAACTAAGACTCCCACTCGTGATTTGGTGACTCAATATCTCGCCGAAGAGCAAGACCGAACACGCTTGTGCTCAACCTCTTCCATCATTTGTATCTGAAAACAACGCTTCAAATGTGAGTTTATAAAACTCAATAACATAGACTTAGAATAAAAATGCTTTTACCGTTGTCGCAGACATACGTGGTGTGCGACGTATGGGAAAAATCCTCCCCTTAATGCATATGTATATTTAATCATTCTAAATACCTTAGCCAATCCTCAAACATAATAATGCAACTGAAAGTTCAGACATCGATCACATATCAAACACATAATCTAATCATATACGCTTGGTCACTTAGTATATTGCCGTGCAATTCACATAATACAAACCTCAAATCATATCTATGCAAACAACTATTTATCCAATGTTGTTTACAAAGCAAATCACAAATCATAATTACAATCACTATGTATGTACCCACTTGGTGCCACTCAATAACCCAAAAAAAGAGTGAGAGCTATTCTGTTATATACCGCTCCTCCAAGGATCCCCGCACAAGGAAAAGCCCTCAAGTAACTGAAAGACGAGTTTGCATTATTAACGCAAACACCCTCAAACACAATCAAACTTATTCACAATACATTAACAAATAATGCATTGCTATTTCACATTCCAAACCAATCCTAAACACAATTGGAGTAGATCCAAGGCAAGTTTACACTTATACATACTAGGCATCAAAGGCACATCAAGAATCAAACCAATAGAAATCTTAACATGCTTATTCACAGGATTATAGTTCAACACTTCTAATTTCAACAACAACATTTATATTAGTCCATTACAAAGAACAACAAGTACATGGTTAGAATTAGTAAATGTCGTTCAATACACTTAGCCCAAGCTCAATTACCTCACACATTCCAATTCAATCCAAGATTACTTCAACAAGGATTTCAAGGCAAATATATACATACATCACTAGGAATTCAAAGACATGTCAAGGAGCCAAGATAAACAGGGAACTTAACATGCATAATCCACAACCACACCAAGTGAACACATATATATCCTAGTGCATACAATTTCAAACTCATGCAACTTATATCCCGAAATTCATACAAACGGGCTAGCTCAATTGCTGAGCCAATTCAAATCTGAAATCATACATATGTGCACATATAACAACAATTCGAATAATTCCGATTGGAGCTCAATGGAACTCGTAATGGCCACAAACAACACACATTGGTTTAGGGGGGTTGAGGGCCGCATCCTACCCTATTTTAGCCAAACCCCATACAAGACAATTTCAGATTAATCAATAAACTAATTATTGAACTAACATATTTAATATTAAAAACCTAGCACACCCTAAGGGAGGTTTTGGGGGAAGTCTATGTTACCTGAGTAATACCAAGTGGGATTTCAATTCTAAAAATCCTCTTTCCCCTTCTTCCTTCACTTTGAGTTCAGAATCATCATCCTCAACACTTAGAAGCCACATGCAAGCCTCTTTTCTTCTTTCCCAAAAACCCTAACCTCCATTATAGCTTGGACCAAGCTTCCAACTTCTTCAATCAACCCCAATCAAGCATGAATCATTCTTCACAACCATTTTTGAGTTCCATCTTTTCTGAATCTCTCTCTCACGAACTCTTTCTCTAACCCTCAAGCTCTCTCTCTCGATCGAGTTCCCTCTCTCTCTCTCGGCCTCTTCTCTCTCTCCCAGCCGTGAACAGTGGCGCGGCCACCACCACCAGCCACCACCGCGTCCATTCTTCTCTCTCCTTCCTTCGATCGCCCCATTTCTTCTTCCTCTCTCCCCTTTCTTTCTCTTCTCCTTTTCTTTCTCTTCTTCCCTTTCTTTCTTCCTCTTCTCCTCTTCTTTCTCTTCTTCCCTTTTTTTCTTCCTCTTCTTTTTGTGTTTTGGGAACAGGGGGTCACGATGGAGGGAGTATAGGGTTCCAAGAAAGGGTACTAGGGTGGAAATAAGTGGAACATGGAGTATGGTGGGGCTTAGGTCAAGGTTTTGCTAGATTTGACTTCTAAGTCTTATTTAAAACCCCTAATTATTCTTAGGTAATTTTAATCAACTAAAACTACTCCTAATTAATTAGCCCCATAAATCCTAAATCATTGGGTAAAATGACCATTTTACCCCCTTTGGCTCCAAATTGATTTTAAATTACTAAATTTAGGATATGGATAATATTTAATCCTCAGGGATTAAATCCATTTATCACTTAAGATTTTCCTAATAATTAGGCTTAGGGGCTTTGAGATGTTACATGAACCAATCTCCTAATGCCCGACCCTTCCATCTTTTTTTTTAGAGCAAAGAAAGGAAAGGAGCCTGCTAAAACCTTCTCGATGCAAAACCCTCCTTAGGGAAAAAACATCTAGAAGGAAAAAGAGTACTCCTCCCTAAATTTTATTTAAAAAGAGAAGAAGATGTACAAAAAAAAACATGGGGACTAGACCAAAACCCATGAACAAAGACAATAGTGGCACATATAGGATAAATAAACCAAATTTATAAACAGAAACTAACATTCCTAAAAACAAAAAAAGTGTGCAAAAGCATCACAATAATGTCTTTCATCCCAACTATGTTGGCACCAAAGACATTAACAATCATCTGCAGCACACAATTATTAAAAAGGAAAAAACAACGAAGGGGGGCAAAAGCCAAACCCATAAAGACTATTTAAATCTAAAATTAGGAAGGCCGAACTTATTCTTGAAAAAATCTTCTCTGATAAAAGAAGGAATAGAATTCCACCAGGAGTAACCTTTTGAAGAAACTCCAAAAGAAGCCAACTTGTCAAAGACAAAGTGGCTTCCTTCCCTATAAATGTGAGAAATCTTGAAAGTCATGGATGAAGCGATGTGGATGCAATTCTTCCACCTATTTCTTAAGTGCCACGGGACCAAGGCTGGACGATTGAAAGCCTGCACTACCAGAGTAGAGTCACACTCCACCCAAAGACGAACCCATCCTTTGCGACTAGCCTCCTCAATAGCAAACATTGCCGCCAAGAGCTCCGCTTCCAAAGAGAACACGATACCAAAATAGTCTGCAAAACATCCAATAACAGCACCACTCTTGTCTCTAAAAATACCCTCGCCTCGACTGGGATCCTCTACTGCCCCATCAAGATTGACTTTGACCCAACCACAAGGGGAGTGATCCAATCAACATGGATAATATCAGCGCTTTAGGGGATGAACCTTAATATCAAATTCCTTAAGAATCACAAATTCCTCAGATGTAGGAAGACATGCAACAATTAGTCGTGTTACCCGAGAGAAGTGGAGCCGACAACTAAGTTCTTAGTCGTTCGGAAAAGGCACCCTCTTGCTATCAAACTTCAATTTATTTCTCACGAACCAAATCACCCACAAGATGTTAATTATAGCAATTGCAATGACAACCTTAGTTTTAGGGCTCCAATTGATTACTGGGACCTTCACAATGTATGCGTAATGGAAGCGATATCAATGTTCGTCTTGATCATCGAGGCCAACCAATCCTGCAGGGCTTTAGCAAAACCGCAGAAAGAAAAAATGATTGGAGGACTCTTCACCGCATAACACAAAGCTACAAACCGAGACAAAAACGCAGCCCCTAGACTTCAAATTTTCCTCCGTGGGCATACGATTATGCATCGACGCCAAAAGATAAAAGATTTGGAGGGAGGAATAAAGCATTCCAGATAATCTTATACCAAGACACCGCCGGCTTGGCTCGTTTGATGTGCAAATAAGCTTCCTTGTAGGAAAGATTGCGAACTAGAATCACCCAAATTTATCTGTCCTCATCCTGAAACCGAGGGATAGTAACATTGGCAATATCAGAAGCAACCTGAGGAAAGGCGTCTAGAATACTCGTAGGGATGTGCCAAGAATTGTTATGAAGAAAGTCCGCCACGTGTTTGAGAGTCGGTCATGGAAATTGTCAGGAATTTGCAGCAACTGAACGAGAGGAGTAGATAGCCAATTATCCAGCCAAAAGTTAATAAGCGTACCATCACCAATTTGCCAAATAGAATGAGACAGGACAGTGGAGATTTGCGATTTGATACCCAGCCAAATGGAGGATTTAACATACCGGACAATGGGCTTCTTATTCTTGAAGAATCTAGCACGGTAAAAAGTAGCCCACTCCTTATTAGAGGATAACATATCCCAACTGAGCTTTAACAGAGAAGCCTCATTGAGAGCTCTTACCGACTTAACCCCAAGGCTACCTTCAAGAGTTGGAGAACACAGCTTATCCCAAGCAACGGTAACAATTTTCCTGATATTAATATCACCAAATTTCAAATGAAATTCCCGATGCAACGATCCAGGAGTTCAGAGAGAAAGCAGCCAAGCATAGATGTGGAAGTCAGAAAGTAACATACTTTGAATGACGGATTTGACTAGCTCAACTCTGCCCATAATAGTTAACAAAGATCCCTTCCAAGTAGCTAACTTACTAACTATTCTATCTGCAATAGGTTGAAGATGCACTCTCTTAGGTTTGCCCTTGAAGAGAGGGACACCCAGGTAATTAAAAGGAAGATGACCAGCCCCAAATCCCAGTAAATTGGCAAGCTGAGCAATTTTGGAAGGCGAGGCATTACTAGAGTAGAACCTGCATTTATTCATATTAAGCTGCTGACCGGAAGCCTGACCATAAGACTGAACCAAGGCCATAAGATTCTCCAAATTCCGCTTAGTCCCTTTGCAAAAGACAAGAACATCATCTGCATAAAGAACATGACTGGGGACTGCAAAATTGTTAGGACCTATAAAAGGTTTAAGAGTACCCGAAGACATCAAATGAGAGATACCCCTGCTAAGAACATCTTCAGCAATACAGAAAAGAAGGGGAGATAAAGGGTCACCTTGCCTGACGCCCCTCTTACAAGAGAAATAACCAACTGGTCTACCATTAACAGCAAAAGAAAGCTTGGCTGAATGAAGAATAACTTCAACCCACTGGCAAAATTTGTCATGGAAACCAAAAGCACGCAACACAGACAGTAAGAAATCCCAATCCAGAGTGTCAAAGGCTTTTTTGATGTCCAGCTTGAGGGCCACATTACCACCAAAGGTTTTATAATCCAACAGATTGACTGCTTCAGAAGCAATACAGATACAATCATGAATATGTCTGTCTCTGATGAATCCCCGTTGCTGAGGAGAAATAATCTTAGAGGCTATACCTGCAAGTCTGTCAGCAAGAACCTTAGTAATAATTTTGAATTGAAAATTGGCCAGAGCAATAGGTCTAAAATCTTCAATTCTATCTGCACCATTAAATTTAGGAATTAAAACAATCAAATTAGAATTCATATTAGGCAAAAGCCACGCTTGAGTAAAAATTGCCCTATTGCACTTTACACATCCGCCCCAATAATATCCCAAAAGCCTGATAGAAACAACCATCAATCCATCCCACTGGAGCCCCATCCGCATTGAGGGAAAAACAAAGCAGCTTTAACCTCATCAATAGAAGGAACCGCAATCAAAGTAGCATTATCACAAATAGAGACGATCAAGGTACAACCTGGCTAATCAAATCATTGGGAATGCAAGCATTAGGACTAGCATAGAGAGAAGTATAATAATTCGTAACATGAGCAAAGAATGTCATCCTGGTCATCAAGCAGATCATCGCCATTTTTTAACACTGTCATAGCCTTAGAAGCAAACCTAATTTTAGCAACTTTGTGAAAGAAACTAGTGTTCCTATCACCTTGACAATGCCAATTAATTCTGGATTTTTCTCTCCACAATTCCTCTTCGGGCCAAAGAGCTTGACGAAGCTCCATTTGGGCTAGCTGCTCTTGCTCCAAAAGAGAGTCACAGGCACCGGCTGAATCAATGAGATGCTGGACAGACTCCACAGCCGCCAAGGCTGTATCTACTCTGACATGCACATTACCAAAAACAAGCTTGTTCCAAGATTTCAATTCTTTCTTTAAAACTTTAAATTTTTGAGAGAGGATAAACATAGGACAACCTACAACACTCCTACTCCAAACCTCTTTAACAAGTCTCACTACAATCATCATGTTGCAACCACATTTTATGAAATTTAAAAGCAGCTTGAGCCCTAACATTACCTCTTTTCATAACCAAGAGCAAAGGAAAATGATCAGAAGTGCTTCTAACCAGAGTTGAGCAAGTTGTGGACGACCAAAAATCAAGCCAAGCATCATTGTTTAAACTTCTACAAGCCGTTTTTCAGTAAGAGCACGACCCCTCCTCTCATTGTTCCAAGTAAACTTAGCGCCTCTAGTGAGAACGTGAAGAAGATCACGCAATCAAGAAAGGATTTGAAATCATCACAGGCAATTTTTGTAGGAAGGTGGATCCTTTGACTTCATGAGCTCCCAAAACAGAATTAAAGTCACCGATGAAGCTCCAAGGACCGGGATTAGAAGCCTGCAAATTGAATAGATCTGTCCAAAGCCTTCTACGAACCAAATAAGAAGTGCTAGCATAAACACCACAAACATAAGTGACCTGACCATCAATGTTAATAGAAAGCGAAATCTGTTGACTAGTGTTACTAATGACTGTAGGAGCTATCTGATTCGAGCATAAGCACCAAAGACTAGACAAAGCGTAAACTCATATTATTCACAAGGGGTCAGAATCAATATTCCTCCAAAAAGAAGGGTTAACATCGTAAAAGAAATCCACTGCTCGCAATAAAACCAAGTCCTGGTCTATGAAGATTGCGTAACTTTTTGAGCATCGATGCCTGGTATCGTGGTTAGCAAACCCCTACAATTCCAATAAAGGATCTTCATTAAGCAAAGTTTCGAGGACCTCCCCTAGAACGGGTTTGGTATACAGCAGCCTTAGCTGCCTGTTTAGCCTTCTTTTTCAGTTTCTTCTTTGCAGACTTAGAGAGAACAGAAGTGAATTCATTGGGAACATTACCTGAGCATCCTCTAAATACTTTGAAGGCACTCCAACAGTTGACCGAGGCAAAAGTGGGTGTTTCCATATCAATTTCCTCATCCAATTCCTCAATATCAGGATCCATATCACCCCAAAGCCTACCAACTAGCCTCATATCATGAGCGATATTAGTATTGGTGTAGTTATCCATAGGAATTATAGTTTCCTTGACATTAGGCGGCTGCACAACAGCAGGTGTTGCACTAGAAATTTCCACAACTGAGTCAACTGCATCATCATTCTGATCTAGGGAATCCTGCACTATAGTGTCATCAATTGAATTAACCACATTAAAAGTTAAATCAACCTTACCTTGCGAATGCAAACCCGCATCCACTATAGGAACAACTGCTGGATCCTCTGCTGGCATCACCTGAGTGTCAGTTGCCACTGCCACGGCACTAGGTGCAACATTTTCGCAATTTTGATTTGGCAGAGGCCCCAACAATGGATTGGGATTAACCTGCAGCTCTGTGACAACAAATGGAACATTAATAATTCCAACTAAATCATCTTGGTTAGCATTTACCTTTTCAACTATAATAGCATTTGATGTGCCAATGTGCTCGGCGAACAGGCACACTGAAAATGGGAATATGACCCGCAGAAGTATCAATTCCCTTGCCTTTATCATGGCTCTTGTCTGAAACTTCAACCACTGGATTCTTATTGGTTTCTTTTCCTCTATCAGTCAGTTTTCTACGACCCCCAGCAAATTGTTTATCATTCATTTTAGGCTTACGAGCATCCAGCGAGGTGTGACCATGCCTTTTGCAATTAGAATTAGAATGACCAATTGAGTTGCATAAATTACAAAAAGGCGGCAACTTCTCATATTCAAGCTGAACATTGAAGGCATAATCCAGTCTTTCTACCAAAATATGATCACGAAGAACTTCTTTAAGATCCAAATCAACTAAAACCCGAGCAAAATGACCATAAGTTTTGTTAATGGTTGCCTCATCTAGTGCAATTGGCACTCCAATACCCCCAGCAATAGAGAACAAAATCCGAGGCCTCCAGTATTCCTCTTTGTAAATATTCCATATTTCTTTGTTTCCTCTTTTTATTAGAAAAGCATATCTGCACCATATCTTCCACATATTTGACAAATAAACAACACAACATCATATCTCATGGGTCCCACTTAGGAGGAAACCCACCTAACACCAAGTTCAACTTTTTTCTTCACTCAACTATATAAATTGCTATTCATCTTATTTCTTTTGTCCTAAACCCTACCAGCTCCTACTTTATATCAGTCATTAGCTTCCAAAATATATTGCGAAATTTTGTTTTCTTTGCCCAAATTTTTACATCATGAACGTCACATGTGATGAGTGTGGCATGTGTTTTTCATCCGCAGGCTTTAGCAAAGGTGCATGTTATTGAACAACATCATCCGAATTGGATATTAGAATCCAAATAACAGCCACCACCAAATCCAAACGCATGACGTCAACCTCCAAATGCTCGGCGTCAACCTCCAAATGCTCACACAACAACCAAATGCTCAATCAATCTTTTAACTTGAACCAATCTCCTAATGCCCGACCTTTCGATCTGAATCGCCCTCCTAGGCCAGAGGAGTGATTAGACTTATCCAATGGAGAATTATAATGTTTTTATTAGTATTTAGAAATTAAAATTTACGTTGATTTTTTGTTTCTAGGTAGTTTAGGGATTTATCCTACTTAAAGTAGGTATCTAAATTTAATTTAGTTATCGATTACTACTTCATCTGATTAATGTGTACCAAATAGGGTTTTGACACATAGTCAAAACATATTAGTGTTTTTTAGTTTTTTTTTTTGAGATTAATGTTGTTTAGTTTTGCCAGCACACGTATTGATGCAGAAAAAAATATAGAATTTTGGTTTAAACTCAAGAATTCATGATTCTCACCTTTTTTTTTTTTTGATGAAATGATTCTAACCTGTTGGTTCTTGGTTTTAAGTTGTATATGAAAATTGAAAATGTTTTTGGTCAATTAATCTAAAAAAATAAAAAATAAAATTCTATACATTCATGTTTTGGTTGCTTGATGTAACACCTGAGGACGAGATCGACATCGTATTAGGACGACGTATCGAGACCTCGACCAAGACCTTGTGTCGAGATCCCGTACCAAGATCGTTTGCCGAGGTCAGTTGCCGAGATGAGGAGACCGCGTGCACTAGCTGCTGAGCTGAGGAGGTCGCGTGTCGAGTTGATGAAGTCGCATACCGAGCTGAGGAGGTCGCATGTCGAACTGAGGAGGCCGCGTGCACGAACTCGTGTTAGAGCCTTGTACGCTTGCACGAGCACCCTTGTCGACATCGTGTCGAGATGATAACTCGTATTCTTTCGAACGTTATTCAGCGTTATTATTATATTGTTTGTAATAATTATCTTGTCGGCTTGCCGTTCTCGTCGTGTGTCTAGACCGTTGACCGACAGAGTAGAGGGTAATTATGAGAGGAACGATTAGACGGGTAGAATGATCGATGGGATTGGCATCTTATAGCTGAAGTTACGATTATACCCCTTTTTCTCACCAGCTGTATACCACGACCGATTCCCTCAGATACTCATTTCTCTTTTCTTCTTTCTTCTTCCTTCCTTCGCCTGAAGTTTCGTTGTTTTTCTCCAGAACTTCCATCGAAGAAACCTTGAGTTCCATCGAGATTCTGCACAAATTTTCTTCATCAATCTTGTTCATCATCATCTTCTCGACATATCTCGCCTGCTCGACCATCACCACTGAGGTATGAAGAATGTATTTTCTTTTCCTCTGTGCTATTGTTTAGCGCTACTTTTCCTTCCATTTTTAGCTAGTTTTATGCTTCCAAATCATGTCAAATTGATGGGTTTTCTTCTTCACGATATTACCTATCTTTCTAACCGATTAATTGGGCTTGTAAAACAAATTTTCTTCCTCTGTTTTTCTCGCACCAGCGCTCGAAACTCTTCATTTTTGGTTTGTTTCGATTTCTTGTTTTTCGTTTGTTGCTTCTGGTTGTTGTTGTTGTCGATCTATCTGTTGAAGCATCAGATAACCTTTTTCATGAACTTTTGATCGAAAACCCTAACTTTGTGTTAGAGGAAAAATATATTCAAGTTCTTGAGTTTTATATTTTCTGGGTTGTGGTTAAGTTTGGGAAGAGAGTTAAGTGTATTAGAACCCATAGATCGAACTGAGTTGTGTTTGTTTTAGGAAGTCTGATTCCCGAGATCGAGTGATTTCCGAATCGAGGTGTACGGGAGAGCGAATCCGAGGGCGTGGAAGCAATGAATCCAGATCGAGAAGCGTGCGTGTCGAGGTCGATTGAGGACGATGCGTGTCGAAGTCGTTGTCGAGCTCAAGAAGACAGCCGTGTCAAGATCGAGTAAGAGAAGTCGTTGTCGAGCTCATTTGAAGACAAATTGTGTCGAGGTCGCTGTCGAACAAAGATTAACTTGGAGTTCGGTAGTGGCGCTTCACATTAATACTTTCATAGTATGCTAGCGTGCGGCACTTCATATTCTACGTGTTTATGTTATTGTGTATGTGTCGAGCTTAATATGTTGTGATATGATTGGGTTTTTGCATGTATTTGATATGGGATTGAATATATGTTGGGAATGGGGTATTGTCATTGTAATTGTGTTTCTTCATGCAGAATGTTTTATTGCTTAAATGTCGAATGCGTTTTCTTCATGTTAAGCATGCTCTCTTTATTTGATATATGATCAAGTAAGTTGTGTTACTCTTTGACATGCGCGAGCTAATCATCGAGTGAGAGAGCTAGGGAGTCGTATGACGTTTTGAGCCGACCCAGATAATCGAGGGTGCTAGGTCCCCTTTGTTTATGGTGGATTGGCTGGCGTTGTAGCATTATCGGTTTAGGGATGGACCTGGCGATTAATGTATGGAATTCGGTTTGGGGATGGACTGCCGCTTACCTATTACGTCGGTTTGGGGATGGACTCACGACGATATTCTAATAAGAGTCGAGTCGAGTTAGAGTGAGATGGTCGAGTCACGCCGGTGAATGTTATACTTTGCTGTTTGCTTATATCCTTTATGTCGAGCTTATCTTGAATTGTTGAGAAGTTGACCTTTCCCGTGGTGCCTTCAATCCATGACGGTTACCCAGCGATGTCGAGGGCGCAGGAACTTCGGCGAAGACGATGCCGAGGAGGAGCTCGGACGAGGACCCGAGTGACGACCTCTATCCGTCGTGATTGATTATGTTCGGATGTTGTTTTTATGGTCGTACCTTGTTTTTCTTTTGGAGTAGTATGTCGTGACCAGTTTGGGCGGTTATGTTTTATTGCTACTGAGGTAGATCGGCGGTCTACTTTTGGAGCGACCCTGCGTGAGTCTGCAAGTACCCCAGGGTATGATTGCTCTTTTGAAGTCGTAAATCGTACCTTAGGTGTATTTTCTTTATACATTGCTACTCAGTATTTTGTATACATTATTATTTTGAGTGATATATATATGTATGTTATGCATGTATCTTTTATTAGAATTTAAGTCTTGTGTCTTAGTTGCACCATGTTTCAAAAGTCAGAATTACTCTGATGTGCACGAGTTGGTTTTAAAAAAAAATATATCGTATTTTTAAAAGGCACAAGAGTTTCGTTTTAAAACACATCTCATACAGGTTTAGTTGAGCTCGGTGTGTTGAGCTCGGTAACTCGAGCTCGGTATATTGAGCTCGGTAGCGGTCCGGAAACGGGTCGTTACATTGTTGGTATCAGAGCAGTTCGGTTCTGACCGAGCTGTGCATAGGAGATTTGGACTGGTCACTATGTCGGGTTATGTGTGTTGGGTACCTAGTTGTATTATGTTGATTGCTGTTTGATTAAGTGAAGCACTTATTGCTTGAAAAATTGTTTGAACTGTTTCTTGATTGAAGCAGTGTGTTTTAACACATCCTTGTTGTGAGATTCTGACAGGGTTTTGAACTTTGTGGAATCTAATGCCACCTCGTCGAGATACGGCAATTCGCAACCGAGAACGTCGACATGGACCGAGCAATTCAAGCTATGCCCAAGATGGCGGCAGCCATGGCTCAACAATCACCGCCAGAACTCAACAGTTAACGCGATGGCTCAACAGACGGCGTTAACTCGCCAGAACTTGCGGCAGAACAAAGAACGAGCGAAATCTAAATGTCAAGCGAGAGGATTGGCCGACTTCAGAAGCATGATCCACCGGTTCTACGGTGAGCCAAATCCAGATAAAGGCGATCTTTGGATGCAAGAGATCGAGAAGATCTTTGAGGCACTTCATTGCGGGACAACGTGAAGGTCGACTATGCCACCTACTTACCGCTAGGAGACGCAGAGTATTGGTGGAGAGGAGTTGAAGCAAACATTTATAAGCGAACGTCGCGAGATGACACAGGAGCTTTTTCGTGAAAGGTTCTTGGACAAGTACTTCCCGATCTCTGCACGAGCCGAGAAGGAGCAAGAATTTCTTCAATCGCAGAAGGCAACTCGGCGATGTCCCGAGTATGCGCCAAGTTCGAAGTCGTTGGCGGTATTTCAGTCCATTCCGTGATCGAGTTGACCAGAGATGGTTGAGTGAGAGATTCCAACGGGGATTGAGATTCGACATTCAGAAGTCAGTGGTGTCGTTGAGGATTCGAAACCTCCAAGAGCTGATTGATCGATGTATCGAGGTAGAAGGAGTGAGGAGCCACAAGAAGAAGACTGCGTGGGCGACCGGTGAGACCGCAGTGCGGGCGTAGATTTGCACGAAGCGGAAACAACCGCAGAAGAAGCCTTACGACCGACTCGGGAACGACAACAGGGGACAATATCGTCCGATGACCCTGGTATCGAGAAGCGGAGGACGTACCGGTCGAGGTGACTTGTTTCGCTGTGGAAAGACGGGACATTACGCCAATAATCGTACTCGTAGGGTGGAGGTGTGTTTCAACCGTAAAGCCGTGACATTTTGCCAAGGATTGTCCTACACCTAAAGCTGAACCGACGATGCTTGCGGCAAAGGCCAAAGGGAAGCGTCAAGTGGCTAAAGGCAGAGTTTTCTGCATGAGTGGCGAGGAAGCAGATCGAGCTGAAGATCTTTTCCAAGATAGACTTGAAGTCGGGCTACCACCAGATTCGCGTGAAGGAGGAAGATGTCGCCAAAACAGCTTTCAGGACTAGATACGGTCACTACGAGTACTTGGTGGTGCCGTTTGGAGTGACGAATGCGCCAGCTGTGTTTATGGACTACATGAACAGGATCGTCCATTCGTTTTTGGATCAGTTCGTTGTAGTGTTCATCGACGACATATTGATCTACTCGAGGAACCGAGAAGAGCACGCAGAACACTTATGTCGAGCATCGCAGATATTCCGAGATAACCAACTCTATGCCAGCTTGTCGAAGTGTGAATTTTGGCTTGAAGAGGTGAATTTTCTTGGTCACGTGATTTCCAAAGAAGGGATAGCTGTGGATCCAACTAAGATTGAAGCTGTGTTAGCGTGGGAACAGTAGAAGACTAAGCACGAGATCAGAGTTTTGTCGCTTAGCAGATATTACCGAAGATTCATTGAAGGTTTCTCGAAGATTGTCGCGCCTCTTACACGATCGACGAGGAAGGATCAACCTTTGCCTGGGCCAGGAGTGCGGCCGATTTTCAAAGATCAAGGAGCTTTTGACGACAGCTGTCTTTGATCTTGCCTCAACCCGAAGAGCCTTTCGAGGTGTATTGTGATGCGTCACACCAGGATTGGGATGTGTCCGATGCAACATCGGAAGGTGGTCGCGTATGCTTCAAGACACCTTAAGATTCACGAGAGGAACTACCCTACTCGCGACTTGGAGCCGGGCAGCAGAGTTTTTGCCGAAGATATGGAGACACTACCTTTACTGGAGCACTCTTCGCTGTTTCAGCGATCACAAGAGCTTGAAGTACCTGTTCGATCAGAAAGAGCTCAACATGCGTCAGCGTAGATGGACAGATTTCTCAAGGACTACGACTTTACGTTGGAATACCATCCCGGTAAGGCTAACGTAGTAGCAGATGCATTGAGCAGGAAGAGCGTTCTAACCTCAGCAATGATGATCAAGGAGTTGGAGATGCTCGAGAAGTTCCGAGACTTGAAGTTGAGTGGCGAAGTGTCACCAGGGAAGCCGAGATTTGGTATGCTTACCATTTCTAACAGATTGTTGGGCGAGATCCGAGACCAGCAAGTTCATGACGAGCTCGCAAGAGAAGATTCAGTTGATAGCGCAAGTGGAAGGCGAATTTCACGCCGGAGCGGGCGACATCTTGAGGTGCAATGGCCGAGTGTGCGCATCTAACGTATCCGAGCCGAGGAAGTTGATTCTCGACGGCGCGCATAAGAGCAAATTTAGTATTCATCCAGGAGTTCACGAAGATGTATCAAGACTTGAAGAAGCATTTTTGGTGGTCCTAATGAAGAAGCAAGTGGCCGAGCACGTAGCCGTGTTTAACGTGTCGAAGCGAAGGTGGAGCACCAACGACTGCGGGAATGTTCTGATAATCGCTGACGTACCAGTTTGGAAATGGGATAGTATTTCCATGGATTTCGTTGTAGGTTTGCGAAGACGCAGAAGAAGAATGATTCGATTTGGGTGATCGTCGGCCGATTGACCAAATCGCTCATTTCTTGCCCGGTGGTCGACATACAACGTGAAAAAGTCGACCGAGATCTACATCGCGGAGATAGTACGACTTCATGGAATACCTCTTCGATCGTGTCGGACCGAGATCCGGTTCACATCTCATTTTTGGAGCGAATTGCAAGGAGCGATGGGAACCGAAGCTCGAGCTTAGCTCGGCATATCATCCACGCATCGACGGCCGATCGAGAGAACGATCCAATCACTTGAAGATTTGTTGCGAGCGTGTACGTTAGATCACCGAGGAAGTTGGGACGACGTCTTACCATTGGTGGAGTTTACATACAATAACAGCTTCCATGCGAGTATTGGAATGGCACCTTTTGAAGCACTGTATGGACGGAAATGTCGACGCCTCTTTGTTGGTACCAGGACGGCGAGCAAACCGTCAGAGGACCAGATATGATCCGGCCAGACTACCGAGAAGATCCGTTTGATCAGAGATCGGATGCGAACATCTCAAAGTCGACAGAAGAGTTATGCAGACCAACGACGTCGACCACTCGAGTTCGAGGAAGGAGAACATGTATTTCTTAGAGTCACCCCCACTACTGGAGGTGGGCGAGCGATCAAATCCAAGAAACTTACCCCTAAATTTATTGGACCTTATCAGATTCTTCGTCGTATTGGTCCAGTGGCATATCAGATTGCCTTGCCACCATTCTTGTCGAACATCCACGACGTCTTCCACGTCTCACAATTGCGGAAGTATGTTTCCGACCCCTCTCATGTCATCGAACCGGATGTGATTCAACTGAAGGACGACTTATCTTTTGAAGCATCACCAGCAAGGATCGTTGATCGGAAAGCCAAACAGCTGCGGAACAAAGAGATTCAACTCGTCAAGGTTGTGTGGGATCAAGGCGGAGATGTGACTTGGGAGCCGAGGAGAAGATGAAGACTCAAGACTGAACTTTTCCGAGGTAAGAATCTTATTTGCAATTTCGAGGACGAAATTTTTTAGAGGAGAGATTGTAACACCCGAGGACGAGATCGACATCGTATTAGGACGACGTATCGAGACCTCGACCAAGACCTTGTGTCGAGATCCCGTACCAAGATCGTTTCAGTCGATTCGAGATATGAGAGACCGCGTGCACTAGCTGCTGAGCTGAGGAGGTCGCGTGTCGAGTTGATGAAGTCGCATACCGAGCTGAGGAGGTCGCATGTCGAACTGAGGAGGCCGCGTGCACGAACTCGTGTTAGAGCCTTGTACGCTTGCACGAGCACCCTTGTCGACATCGTGTCGAGATGATAACTCATATTCTTTCGAACGTTATTCAGCGTTATTATTATATTGTTTGTAATAATTATCTTGTCGGCTTGCCGTTCTCGTCGTGTGTCTAGACCGTTGACCAACAGAGTAGAGGGTAATTATGAGAGGAACGATTAGACGGGTAGAATGATTGATGGGATTGGCATCTTATAGCTGAAGTTACGATTATACCCCTTTTTCTCACCAGCTGTATACCACGACCGATTCCCTCAGATACTCATTTCTCTTTTCTTCTTTCTTCTTCCTTCCTTCTGCTCTGAGTTTCGTTGTTTTTCTCCAAAAACTTCCATCGAAGAAACCTTGAGTTCCATCGAGATTCTGCACAAATTTTCTTCATCAATCTTGTTCATCATCATCTTCTCGACATATCTCGCCTGCTCGACCATCACCATTGAGGTATGAAGAACAGATTTTTCTTTTCCTCTGTGCTACTGTTTAGCGCTACTTTTCCTTCCATTTTTAGCTAGTTTTATGCTTCCAAATCATGTCAAATTGATGGGTTTTCTTCTTCACGATATTACCTATCTTTCTAACCGATTAATTGGGCTTGTAAAACAAATTTTCTTCCTCTGTTTTTACGCAATCGCGCGCCAGAAACTCTTCATTTTTGGTTTGTTTCGATTTCTTGTTTTTCGTTTGTTGCTTCTGGTTGTTGTTGTTGTCGATCTATCTGTTGAAGCATCAGATAACCTTTTTCATGAACTTTTGATCGAAAACCCTAACTTTGTGTTAGAGGAAAAATATATTCAAGTTCTTGAGTTTTATATTTTCTGGGTTGTGGTTAAGTTTGGGAAGAGAGTTAAGTGTATTAGAACCCATAGATCGAACTGAGTTGTGTTTGTTTTAGGAAGTCTGATTCCCGAGATCGAGTGATTTCCGAATCGAGGTGTACGGGAGAGCGAATCCGAGGACGTGGAAGCAGCGGAATCCAGACTGAGAAGCGTACGTGTCGAGGTCGATTGAGGACGGTACGTGTCGAAGTCGTTGTCGAGCTCGTTGAAGACAGCCGTGTCAAGATCGAGTAAGAGAAGTCGTTGTCGAGCTCATTTGAAGACAGCTGTGTCGAGGTCGTTGTCGAACAGCATTAACTTGGAGTTCGGTAAGGGCGCTTCACATTAATACTTTCATAGTATGCTAGCGTAAGGGCACTTCATATTCTACGTGTTTATGTTATTGTGTATGTGTCGAGCTTAATATGTTGTGATATGATTGGGTTTTTGCATGTATTTGATATGTGATTGAATATATGTTGTGAATGGTGTATTGCTGTCGAATTGTGTTTCTTCATGCAGAATGTTTTATTGCTTAAATGTCGAATTGCGTTTTCTTCATGTTAAGCATGCTCTCTTTATTTGATATATGATCAAGTAAGTTGTGTTACTCTTTGACATGCGGCGAGCTAATCATCGAGTGAGAGAGCTAGGGAGTCGTATGACGTTTTTGAGCGGACCCGGATAATCGAGGGTGCTAGGTCCCCTTTTGTTTATGGTGGATTGGCTAGGCGTTGTAGCATTATCGGTTTGGGGATGGACTCTTTGATTAATGTATGGAATTAGGTTTGGGGATGGACTGCCGCTACCTATTACGTCGGTTTGGGGATGGACTCGACGATATTCCTAATAAGAGTCGAGTCGAGTTAGAGTGAGATGGTCGAGTCACGTCGGTGAATGTTATACTTTCTTTGTTTGCTTATATCCTTTATGTCGAGCTTATCTTGAATTGTTGAGAAGTTGACCACTTTCCGTGGTGCCTTCAATCCATGACGGTTACCCAGGCGATGTCGAGGGCGCAGGAACTCGGCGATGAGCGATGCCGAGGAGGAGCTCGACGAGGACCCGAGTGACGACCTCTATCCGTCGTGATTGATTATGTTCTTTGGATGTTGTTTTTTTATGGCTGTACCTTGTTTTTCTTTTGGAGTAGTATGTCGTGACCAGTTTGGGCGGTTATGTTTTATTGCTCTGAGGGTGGTAGGCGGTCTACTTTTGGAGCAGCCCCCTGCGTGGGAGTCTGCCGGAAGTACCCCAGGGTATGATTGCTCTTTTGAAGTCGTCGTACCTTAGGTGTATTTTCTTTATACATTGCTACTCTGTATTTTGTATACATTATTATTTTGAGTGATATATATATGTATGTTATGCATGTATGTTTTATTAGAATTTAAGTCTTGTGTCTTAGTTGCACCATGTTTCGAAAAGCTGTAATTACTCTGATGTGCACGAGTTAGTTTTATAAAAAAAAAAATATATATCGTATTTTTAAAAGGCACAAGAGTTTCGTTTTAAAACACATCTCATATAGGTTTAGTTGAGCTCGGTGTGTTGAGCTCGGTAACTCGAGCTCGGTATATTGAGCTCGGTAGCGGTCCGGAAACGGGTCGTTACACTTGACATATAGCAATGAGTTTTTTTTTTTACACTATCCATGAATAATATCTATGTTATTCAAATATTCAAATTTTGATCAATAAATTATTTGGTACGTAAACAATTAGAATTAATCAGATAATTATGTAATTATATATACATATATATAAATTAAATTAAACATATCAATTTATACAAACTAATAGAATTTAGTGTGACCTAAGCACTTCCTTTAAAATATCACTATCGTGCAACACACGGATGTGCGAGATAATAAATTTCAAATTTTATAAATATACTATTTTAAAATAGGTTTAATTGTATTTTTGGCCCCCAACTTTCTCAATTTGGCAATTTTGATCCCATACTTTTTAAATGCACTTTTGGTCCCACAAAATCATGGATTTTTTTTGCACTTTGGGTCCCACGCCTTCCTAAAATCCAAGATTTTTGGGACAAAAAATGCACAATCCACGATTTGGGGGACCAAAAGTGCAATTAAAAAAACACAGCGACTGAAATTGCAACATCCCAAATTTTCTTTAAATTAGTACTTTAAAATAAATTTGGTTCTCGGGGGTAAAGTGGTAATTTTACCCAAGGATTTAGGAAATATGGGACTAATTATTATTGTGTAATTTTTATGGATTAAATTACCCAATGTTTAATTAGGGACCTAAGAATAATTAAGAAATTTAGAAAGAGACCTATAAGTCCTATTTTAGTAAAATTCCACACCATTACCCCACCATACACCCCATTTCACTTAATTCCACCTTAGCACTCTCTCAATCTCTCTTCCCCTCCCTTTTATTTTGAACAGAAGCATGAAAAAAAGGAAAGAAGAAAAGAGAAAGAAAGGATAAGAAGAGAAGGGGAAATAGAGAGAGGCCGCGATGATGATGAAGGAGAGGAGAGGGGAGGAGCTGCGGCTGCTCCGGCGCAGGGTGGCGCACCACCTTGTTGCAGAACGAGAGAGAGAGAGAGAGAGAGAGAGGGGCACGGACCAAGAGAGGGATCGGGCAAAGAGGGAGCTCGAGGGACAGAGATGGAGCTCGAGCAAAGGAGAGAAGAAAGAAAGGAAAAGGAAGAGTAGGATCAAGAGTTCTTAACTACCTTCTTCATCTCCATCAACACCCAAAGTCAGGGTTTTGTTCTCCAAACAACCAATGTGAGTTTCCTTTTAGGGATTATTTCATATAGAAATTGGGAACCTTTAAAAACCCATTATTAGGTTGATTACCTTCATTTCATGTCTTGGTTGTCGGTTCTTGTAACACCTGAGGACGAGATCGACCTCGTATTAGGACGTCGTATCGAGACCTCGCGTCGAGATCTCGTGTCGAGACCTCGTACCGAGACCTCGTGACGAGATCCCTTGCCAAGATCGCGTGCCAAGGTCATATGTCGAGCTGATGAGGTCGCGTACCGAGCTGAGGAGGTCGCATGTCGAACTGAGGAGGCCGCGTGCACGAACTCGTGTTAGAGCCTTGTGCGCTTGCACAAGCACCTTGGTCGACATCGTGTCGAGATGATAACACTCGTATTTTTACGAATATTATGTAGTGTTAATTAGTATGTTTTGTTGTGATTATGAGAGAGGACAGATTAGATGGGTTAGTCTTGTTGTTTGGATTAATATCTTACTTTAAAATCCAGGTGTCGTTTATTTGTGGTTTTATGAAAGATAAATTCTTTTAAAATGGTTTTCTTGTAATTAACTTTTGTTTAAGGGAGATAAGACCAAACTTTTTCTTTTCCACCAGCTGTAGATAAGTATCATGATTAGTTTCCTCCACCTACATAAATATCACGATCAGCCGCCTCAAATCCTCACTTTCTATTTTCTTCTTTCTTCTTCTCACAGTTTCCTCCTCTTCTCCAAACCTCCATTGAAGAACCTTGAGTTCGTTGAGCTTCTGCATAAACTTTCTTCAGCAACCTTGTTTCTTATCATATTCTCGACCTATATCACCATCTTGACCATCTGTGGAGGTATGAAAAACATGATTTTATTTCCTTTCATGTTACTGTTAGCGCTACTTCTTCTCTCTATTTTAGCTAGTTTTTATGCTTTCAACTCATGTCATATTGATAGGTTTTCTTCTTCATGACATTTCCTACCTTTCTAACCAATTATTTGAGCTTGAAAAACAAATTGTTTCCTTAGTTTTCTACAAGTGAGTAGCGCCCAAAACCCTCCCTACTTGGCTTGTGTTGATTTCTTTTTGAGTTTTAAATTTTAACATAAGTGGTTATGGTCTTATTTTAATTGCTGGACCATGACGAAAATATTTTTAAGAATTATAAACTTAGATTTTGATTAAGTTGTGCTTAAGGTATTACTTGATTTTAAGCTTGAATTAGTACTTAGGAAAAATGGCTTTGTCTGATGATGTATGAAAGAGGTTTTAATAAAATTTTAGAGAAAAGGAGTTATTTTGTAATGTTTGAGTTCAGGTTGTATTTGTTTGAGTTCTTAAGTTTTAATGTTTACTTGGGTTGTGGTTAAGATTGGGATAATGAGAGCTAAGTGTTATTAGAACCCATAGATCGAACTAAGTTGTACTCGTATTAGGCAGTGTGATTTCCGAGATCGTGCTGCAAGGATATCAGGGTGTACGAGAACACGAAACCGAGGTCGACTAAGAGCCGTACGTGTCGAGATCGAGTGAGAGAAGTCGTTGTCGAGCTCGTTTGAAGACAGCCGTGTTGAGGTCGTTGTCGGCGGCGTTAGCTTGGAGTTCTGAAGTGGCAACTCTTAGACATTATTAAGGCTTATTTTATATGTTGTGAATTGTGTATTGCCTGTTGAATTGCGTTTTCTCCATGCAGATTGTTTTATTGCTTAAATGATTGAATTGTGTTTTCTTCATGTTAAGCATGCTCTCTTTATTTGATATGTGATCAAGTAATTTTATGTGCCACTCCTTGACTGCGGCGAGCTAATCATCGAGTGAGAGAGCTAGGCGAGTCGTATGACGTTTTTGAGCCGTGACCCGGATAACTAAGGGTGCTAGGTCCCCTTTTGTTTACGGGAGATTGACTAGGCGGCGCATTATCAGGTTGGGGGTGGACTCGCCGATTAATGCATGGTATCGGTTTGGGGTTGGACCGCCGCTACCTATTGCGTCGGTTGGGGATGGACTCGCCGCGATATTCCGGAATAAGAGTCGAGTCTAGAGTGAGATGGTCGAAGTCACGTTTGGTGAATGTTATACTTTGTTGTTTACTTATTTCTTTATGCCTGGATTATCTTGATTTGTTGAGAAGTTGACCCTTTCCCGTGGTACCTTCAATCCATGACGGTTACCCAGGCGATGTCGAGGGTGCAGGGAACTCGACAGCAGATGATGGCGAGGAGGAGCTCGACGAGGATCAGGGCGACGACCTCTATTTGTCGTGATTGGCTTTGTTTATGTTATGTTTCTTGGGGTAGCTGTTATATGACTTTTGTGTACAGTGGCTGTGACCAGTTTGGGACGGGTGATGTTTTGTCATTTTGAGCACAGGGTAGACTGGTGGTTTTACTTTTGGAGCAACCTGCGTGGAGTGTTCGCTTAAGTACCCTGTGGTATGATTGCTCTCTTGAAGTCGCCATACCTTAGGTGTATTCTCTTTGTACATTTACTACTCTGTATTTTGTATACATTATCATTTCGAGTGGTATATATGTATATTATGCATGTATGTTTTATTAGAATTTATGTCTTGTGTCTTAGTTGCACCATGTTTTGAAAAGTCAGAATTACTCTGATGTGCACGAGCTGGTTTTATAAATAATAATAGACCGTACTTTTCTAAAGGGCACAAGAGTATGATTTTAAAACACATCGCATACAGGGTATCTTGAGCTCGGTGTGTTGAGCTCGGTAACTCGAGCTCGGTATGTTGAGCTCGGTAACTCGAGCTCGGTATGTTGAGCTCGGTAGCGGTCCGGAAACGGGTCGTTACAGTTCTTGACCTTGATGCAAATTTTGATGATTTGGGGTTGTTGAAAGAACCCCAATTTATGTTGCCTTGGTATGGCTTGTGGGCCTTTAGGGTGTTTGTGATATGTCTTCAAAGAGTATTCTTGTCAATTTGGTATTTGGAGCCATGAGCCTTTAGATTGGCTCATGGATTTGTTTTTAATCTTTCAAGATTAATTAGATTTATGTATATTGTGGTCATAGTTAGTGCTATGGTTTGATTGAAGGGTATGTCACCTTCAAAGCATGATGACTTTAAGGATTATATTGTTTGATTATGAATTATTGATGAGTAAAGTATCAAGTTGCTTTGTAATGCATAAGTGAGGTAAGGGAATGTGGAAGAATTTAAATTGATGGGGGTTCAAGCATCCTTCCTTACTCAAATCACATTATCTCCCCTTACAATTAGTGTTGGTTTGAAATGTATTTCTTCTGAATAGAGTTTTAAAACTAAAATGATCATGAACCTTACATCCTCATGCTAGCTATTTGGTGCAACTCGTTTGACTGATATTTGTAATTCATTAATGATATGTGTAACATCCCCAAAATTGCCTATTTTGTATAATTTGCATAATTGTATGATTTGCTTAAATTGCTTAATTTGCCTAATTTAATTAGTTAGCTTCTTAAATTGGGATCCCAATGCTTGCTTAGTAATTAATAGAGTAGTATATGTTGGGGTGTGAATCATAAAACTAGAGGTGTCACTAGTAGGGAAAGTTGTGAAACTAGAACTTGAGTGAGGGTATAATGGTAAAAGCATTTGTCCAGCCCTTTAATTCCCTCTAGGTCTCGCCACCATCCCTCATTTTCTCTCTTCACACTAAATTTTCTGAACAAAGGACAAAAGAAGAGGAAGAGAAGATGAAGGAGATGAGCTAGGGCTTGAGCTTGAGAAGGGAAGAAGGAAGCTTGAAGGTGCTAGGAACTGAAGGTTTCCTCTACATCTTGTTGAGGAAGAGGAGTGGAGCTGTCATTTCTTCATTTCAAGGAAGGCTGAGTGCCCTAATAATTGTAGAAGAAGGAATCTCGAATTAGAGAAGGGAAACCAGAAAGTTATTTAAGCTTCAACCTCATCTTCCTACATTTGGTGAGTTCTTCTCCTTTAGGTGGTGGGAAACCAATAAGACCCCCATTAGAGTTTTTATCTCCCTTTGCATGTGGCTTAGCTGGTCTAAGATGGAGATTTTTGAGTGAGAGTTTGATGTAGAACTTAGTAGAAGTTTGGGTTACAACCTAGTGAACATGCATCTTAAGACTGCCTCTGGTATTTCGAGTATAACTCTCTCTATAGACCTTGGATTGAAATTATTTTTGTTTCTGTGTAAACTAGACATGAGGGGCTTCATTTTAGGCATACGAATCACTTGAAAATGTTAAGAATTGAATTAGATATAGAATTTACAAGTTCAGGTATGAATGCTGTCCTGTTTTCTGACACCAGTGGATTGTTTATTAAAACTGCACTAATCTGATGGTTATCTTCCAAAATAAAAATTATATTCATAAACTATACATCCTAAGCTTTCCAATGAGTGGTCGTTTGCCCAATTCCGACTTCGTTTGATATGTTAGTAAAATTCCCGAAGTTGATGCTCTGCAGCAGAAGGCCTGGCACGGCCGTGTTATACAGCACGGCCAGGCCGTGTTTCAATCTGTTTCCTAGGCTTAAAATGCTTAGTTTTGGACCATTTGACTCCTTTAAACATGCTAATATGTTTGGTATGTTTAGGTATTACCCTTATGTATCTTTTATATAACTAATTGAGTAAAGAATAATTCTTGAATATGATGATTGTGATATAGCAATGCATTATTTCCTATTGTTTTGTGATTGATTTGATTGTGATTGGAATGTTTGCAAATTCATTTGCACCCTCATTGTAAGTGATTAGCTATCACCTGTGCCGTTGGGGGCCCCCTTGGTTTTATCCTTTTAATCGGATTTTACTCATTTTGTACTTGAGCTGGATCAAGTGGGGAACATTCATTGTGGTCTTTATGACATTTGTTTGCATTTGTATTATCTTTCAAGATTTCAAATGCAGTATTGTGAATTGAGCTTGTGACTTGTGAACTGTCATGTAAATGCTATTTGTCCCTTGTCTATACTGATTCGTATTGAGGTATGTGATGGTGAGGGGTCCGCGAAGGACTCACTGAGATTTCTTAAATCTCACCCCTTTCGTTTAATTGTTTCAGATAAGCAGGTGCGAGAGGATTGACCCTAGCTGGAGTTGCTTAGCAGCTAGTCTTTGTTGTTTGAACTAAGTGTTGTATATGGGTCTTTGGACCCTATATTTTGTAATCCTCATGACTTTGGGGTTATATTTTGAGACTTAAGTTATGTACTTAAACCGTTAGGCAAGTACCTTGTATGAATTATGACTTGTAACTGTCAAGTTTTAATTTATTCAGTTTATGATATTTCGTAACGTTTTAAATGCAATGATTCGATTTAAAAATTGAATTAGAGTGTTACAATATGTAAGGGGATGGGGTAAGGGAACTCACTGAGATTTTTATATATCATCCCTTTCCTTTATTTGTTTCAGATGACAGGGACACCTATAACTGAGGATGTCCGTCAATAGTCTACACCGGATCACGAGTCTCTCTTTAATGTCTTAAGTACTATGTACGAGTCATTTTAATACGTGTCTTTTTATGTCAAGTGATATTGGGAAGAAAATTGTATAAATTTGATTAGTCATCATTCACTCTTTTATTATAAGGGTTCGTATTGATCAAAGTAATTTCCGATTTTCGAAACTCTGGTTTATGATTCTTTAGGTATTCAAAGCTTTTAAGCAGTCAAAGTTCTGTAATTACCTTTAAAGGTTTATTATTTTAGCAAGTAATCCCCTGATTAGAGTCGGGGCGTTACAGAAATCGCCAAATTGAGAAAGTTAGGGGACTAAAATCGCAAAAAATAAAATATGGGGACCAAAATTGCCAAATTGAGAAAGCTGGAGGACCAAAAGTGCAATTAAGCCTTTTAAATATTAATTTGTGTATAGTAAAAATAAAATAATAAATTTTAAAATTGTTACATATAAGTTAGTAGTATTTTTGTTATAATATATGGATTGCAATTTTTGCATTTTCTTAATTTCTTTACTCTCTTTGAATCTTTACTATTGTATTCTTTTAATATAGGCATTATGAATTTTGCTAATATGATCGATAATTTTCATAATTTTCACTTTGACATTAATATGATAACAACTCAATTTTTAATTAATAACCCAAATCTCTCATGAATTCTTGTGTAAGAATAATTCTTTTAAAATAAATCACTCATAAATAATATAATTTTGATTATATCAATTCCAGTTTTGATTGAGTAAATGAACACTGGAGTTTACTCTATGACAAAATAATTACACTATCATCAATTTTTCATTTGGCCAGCAATAAATAGTGTTGTAAGTTGTTTTCATATAAGATAGCAAATCAATCAAAAAATTAAGGTGGTAAACAAAGATATGTAATTCATTTGTTTTCAAATCCATCAATATTATTAATAATATTGTTATTATTATTTCGAAACTTTTAAATTGTTATAGATTATTTGCTATTTCAAAAAATATTTATATCTCTCGATATTCAAAAATCATCTAAATATTAAAAATATGAAATTTAGATATTCAATATTTAAATCTCATATCTCTTAATTTTATATGTTTATACAATATAAAATATTTAAGTTACGTCAACTCTCTGTTAAGTTCTGCTATTATACATCATCAAAAATAAAGTTTTGCTATTATAGTTTTTTCATGTAAGCATTATCGGCTTTATAATTTATTCCATTTTAAGTTAATTCTCTTTATTATATTTATTCCCATAAGTTTAAATTGCTGTTATTTGGTATCGATATGACATTTTCCTAGTGTCTTAACATTTAGAAAATATAACTTTGTTAGTATATTCATGTTGTTGTTATTTTGTATCTTTTAGATCTTTTTATCGTTAGTGTTAAGTCTTTTTTAGTCGCAAGAGTTGAGTTCTCTGTTTAGTCATTAGGATTGATATTTCTTTTGATGTTGTTTTATTAGCCCCAAGGGTGAAGATAGGAATTTAACTTTAGAGGGACCAAGATAATTGTTGTTATTTGGTATCGCATACGACATTTTCCTTTGTCTTAACATTTAGAAAATACAACTTTGTCAGTATATTTATGTTGTTATTATTTTGTATCTTTTGGATCTTTTTATCGTGAGAGTTGAGTCTTTTGTTTAGTCACGAGAGTTGGGTTCCCTGTTTAGTCATTAGGATTGATATTTCTTTTGTTGTTGTTTTATGAGCCCCAAGGGTGAAGCTAGGAATTTAAATTTAGGGGGACCAAGATAAAGAAACACAACTTAATAAAAAAATTCAAATTTCCACATGTAATAGTTTTTAATGGGGTAAATAGTTTTTTTTTCACTAAAGTAGAATTTTTACTACATTTTAATGAATTAAAGTAAATAGTTTTCTCCACTAAATTAAATAATATTTATAATTAATATCTATAACAATTTAATAGGTTGTTTTGCTATTTAGACTTTTAACCTATACATATAACACAGTGTACATCTATAAATATATAAATGAATGTTGTCTACGGGCAACATTGGAAATTTTCTTTGTCCATTTATGGGTTAATTGGTAATATTTAATTAGTAGTTTATCAATACATTTAATTAGTTAGTACAAGAGTTACAACAAATTATATAAAATGGCGAAACTTATAATATAAAAGTAAACATTCAATATGTCCCTTAAATTGTTAGATATTTTCAAAATAAAAATAGAATAAAAGTCAGATTTTATATTATTTTTTTATTATTTTGGTAATTGGCGTATTATTTTACAAGCTTTAAATTATATTGATTAATTTCCGTAAAAAAATTTTATTTTATAAAAGATGCTTGACATTACTTAGTTTTTAATTTTTACCACATTTTAATGATTAGTTGTTTATTTATTTTTATATAATTATTTAACTTTCAAATAATTCTCTTCACATATTTAGTTTACGGTTTGATTTATTTAGTTTTTTAATTATTTAAATATTTAAAATATTATATTTAATTTATAATTTTCCCCATGTTTCATTTTAAATTTTTTTATTTGGTATTTTAAATTATTTAATTTGTACAAACTTTCTTCGGTTGTGAAAATCACATTTCCCCTAATTTTTTATCATGTCTTATAAAAAAGAGAAAAAATAAAGTTTATATTGACACCTAATTTTTGTTTTGTTTTCACTTTTTAACTTTTACTTCATTTTGATTTTATTTTTTCAGTTTCAACGTCATTCAAAATATAAATAAATATGATAACTCAAATTGATAACAAATATTTAGGCCAAGTCCAAAATATTAGACGTACTAGAAAAATGGAAAGAACATGAGATTGTTACTATAAATTGAAAGGTAAGAATACCTGAAAAAGGAGAGGACGAGATAAGGGAAAAGAAAGCAGGAAAAGAAAGAGAGAGAGAGATAATTGAAGGGAAAAAAAGAAGGCTCTTGATTAAGATACACAATACCATCGAAATTTATTTCTCAACGATCGAAAAACCATCTTTGTTGCAGTCCAGGTTCACTGATCTCATTGACCTTAAAGTACTCGCACAACGAGAGAAGAGAAATATTAAAGAGAGCATAGAAAAATGTGTACAAGAGATGAAACACTAAGAAATTTGAATTTTTGGCATTGGACTTTGTTAGAACAATAACAATAGGGTGGACGAGTGGCTTGGTTGTTGTGTGCATTCATCTGCATCTTAAAAATTTACTTTCAGTGATGATTGGTTTGCTTCGTGAATTATTATTGGAATGTCGAGCATAATCTTTTCGATAAAAGATTTCATTTAATACATTTTCCTTCGTGTGTATAGTCCATATATCTTTGATTAGAAAGGCTATTTGTTGATTATTTTATGGATGAGTCTTTAAGTTTTGCGTTTGACTCTAGACTTTAGATGTTGAAATTATTATTTCATGAAATCTATCATGGTTCTCATTCTTCATCACTATTTAAAATCCATTTTCAAAGAGTTTTAGGCAAAATTTTCTTTTAAAAAAACACTCGCAAATGCTTTTGTTGTCCCTTCTATTTTTATTGCTTTTTACCTTTCATCAAAAGTATACATGTTTATTATTGATGATGTAAAGGTTTTGCGTATAAATTACATCATTTGCTTTTGTCATAGCTTTAAAATATTGGGTTTTGTTTCTCTTTTGTCAACGTAATCTGCCATTTTTGGTTTATAATGATTCAACCATACAAGTTTGAGATTGATGAGCTTAGGATAAGGTTAAACTTGTATTCTAATTACCAATTGAAATAACAAAATAGTTGAAGCAAATTTGAATGCACTACATATGGGTAAAAACATAAAATATTATCCAAATTTTTAAACATTACAATATTTTCAATATAATTTATTTTAAATAAAAACAATTTTTAAGCATTCTGCCTTATTAAATATTTTTTATTTTTGTACAAATAAATGAAAAACAGTTGTTGAAATAAAACATATTATTTGATCATGTATGTTTATTTAAAAATACAAATATTTTATTTACAATAGTATATCAAATTAAAAAAAAACAAATATTTATTCAAATAGAATTACATAAATAAATAAACTTTTTATATAACATTAAATAAATTTAATAATTAATTATCTAATTAAAAGTTAAATACTTTTAAAATTTTAAAAAATAAGGGCAACATTGGAATTTTGTTGTCCATTTATGGGTTAATTGATAATATTTAATTATAGTTTATTAATACATTTAATTAGTTAGTCCGAGAGTTACAAAAAATTGTATAAAATGGTGAAACCTATAATATAAAAATAAACATTCAATACGTCCATTAAATTCACTAGTGCAAAAAAGGCAATTTACGCCAATTAATTTTGAAAGGCAAAAAAGGCAATCCGCTGAGGAAGCCTGATGTCGAGCTCGAGGAAATCGGATGTCGAAGCCGAGGAGGAAGTCGGATGTTGAGCTCGAGGAAGTCGGATGTCGAATCGAGGAGGAGGTCGCGTGTCAAGCTTATGAGGTCGCTGCATCGAGGTCGCGTGATGAGCCGATGATCCGTGTCGAGCCGATGAGGTCGCGCATCGAGGTCTCGTGGTCGAGCCGATGAGGTCGCGTACCAAGCTATGAGGACCGAGCCGATGAGGAGGTCGATACGAGTCGCGGTGCCGAGGTCTTTGCCGAGCCGCGGTCGAGGTCGCCTGGTCGAGCCGCGGTGACGAGGTCGTCTGCCGAGCTGTCTTCAGAGGTCGTATGCCGAGCCGTCTCCGTGTTTTCAATTTCTTTATTTCAAAACGCAACGGGCAGATTTTTCTTCCAACGGACAAATCAAATCGACGCAACGGACAAATCTTTTTTTAAATGCTGCAACGACAAATCCTTTTAATAATCATCCTGCAACGGTCAAATCTTCAACGGACAAATCTTGTTACATATGACGCTCTTCCATTGCCTATATAAACACAGCTCGTGAGCCTTGTAAAGATACAACAACGCAGTGCTTAATTTTTGTGCCAAAAACTCTGTCAAATATTTTTCATCACTCACACTTATTTGAGCACAATTTTCTGAGAGTCTTTTTATTCTACAAAATTTGAGTTGTATTATTTGAGCTTCAATTTGTTATATCTGCACTATTGAGTGTATCTTTCTCGTCTCATTTTATTTGTGAAAATCATTTATTTTTGGGTAGGAATCCCAAGGTGTTCATAGAGAGGTGATATCTCTTGAACGTATTGCTCGATTTAGAGTTGTAAAGGTTTCTAGCTGAACTCGATTTAAAAGTTAGTGTCTTAGTGAAAATCCCATAGTGGTTTGCTTTGGGGACAGGACGTAGGCCACAGGGGTGTTAGGTGGCCGAACCTGGATAATTTGTTGTGTGCTTTTACTCCTTATCTCTACTTTTCACCAATTAAATTTCAGACTTTATTTTATTGTTATTTATATCTTACTATTTACTTTATTTTTAACTCGCTTGCAATTTATTCTTCAAGTGATTTATCTATTTCACATTAATATTTCCGCAACTCATAATTAGCACTTATTTCTCCAAAAGTTTTTGAAAGCACGCTCACACACAATTCACCCTCTTGTGTTTGGAGTCACTTGTCAACAAGTGGCATCGAGCTAGAATCTTGTATAAAGGACTTAACCGCCTCAAGAGAATGACTTCAAACAATTATTTAGGAACTTCCATGAACGCTCCCATTTTTCAATGGTGAGGGGTATGGTTATTGGAAGGATAGAATGCAAATCTTTCTTGAGCGTGTTGATCTTGATGTTTGGGATGCTGTGGAAAATGGTGCATTTGTCCCCTCTCAATCATTTAATGATGCATTGATAGACAAACCAAGATCACTTTGGACCGAAGATGATAAGAAAAAGGTCCAATACAATTTGAAGGCTAAGAACATCATCACTTCTGCTTTAAGCTACGATGAGTTCTATAGGGTCTCAAATTGCAAGACTGCTAAAGAAATGTGGGACACCCTTCTATTGACCCATGAAGGTACTACCGAGGTCAAGAGGGCTCGAATGAACACATTAACCCATGAGTATGAGTTATTTAGGATGAAACCAAGTGAAAACATACAAGATATGCAAAAAAGGTTCATCCATATAATAAACCATCTCAGAGCTCTTGGGAAAGTCTTCAGTAATGAAGATTTGATTAACAAAGTTCTTAGATGTCTAAACAGGAATTGGCAACCTTGAAGATGAAAATAATGAGGAAAACATGAGTCTAATGGTTCGCAAATTCAAAAGGTTCATGAGACTCAGAAACAAAGGTAAGTTCCCAAGCTCTCAAAAGAAAAGTGATGAAACAACTTCTTTTAATCCTACCTGCTACAAGTGTGGAAAGAAAGGTCACATAAAACCCGATTGTCCTCAAAACCAAACGAGGAATGAGAAATTTCAAAAGAAACCACCAAAGGATTTGAAGGGAAGAAGAGCTTACATTGCCTGGGATGATAATGATATGGATTCTTCTGATGAATCTGAAAATGAAGAGGCTCACCTTAGTCTAATGGCAAATCATGATGAAGATGAGGTAAATTTTTATGATCCTGACTCTTCTTTAACTTATGATGAATTACTTGCTGCTTGTGAAGAATTCAATAATGAAACGATTAAACTTGGAAAAATTGTTCTTTCTTCTAAGAAAACCATCTCTTCTCTTGAATCAAAAATTGAAATTTTAAACAAAGAGATAGTGATTCTTAAAGAAAAACAAGTTGCTGTGATTGAAACTTCTCCTCCCATATCTTGTGAAAATAAAAAGGATGAAGTTTTAAAATGCAATGAGTGTAGTGTTTTGAAAAATAAGGTTAAGGATTTAAATAACACTCTTGCAAAATTTACGATGGGAAGAGATAATCTAAACATTATGTTAGGAAATCAAAAAGGTACTTTTGGAAAAGCTGGTTTAGGTTATCATCCAAAAATTCATGAACACCGTTTTAAACTCTTCAATCACAACAAACCCTCAAGTAGTCCTTTCATTAAATGCTTTCACTGTGGTAGAAATGGTCACACTGCCTCTATTTGCAATATTAGAAAGAATAAAAATGTAGTTGGCAAAAAGATGTGGATTCCAAAGGGCACCTTGCCCAAGACTAACTCATATGGACCCAAGATGGTTTGGGTACCAAAGGTTAAAATATGATTTGTTGTTGTAGGTGTGCTTGAAAGCCAAGGACTTAAATTGGTATCTTGATAGCGGCTGTTCAAAGCACATGACAGAGACAAAAGCAAGTTCTCCTCATTGGTACCTAAGAATAGTGGTTATGTCCCAGATGGTGACAACAACAAAGGTAAAATTCTTGGGATTGGTTCTATTGGTAAGAGTCCTAATCCCACTATTGAAAATGTTTTGTATGTGGATGGTTTGAAGCATAATTTGCTAAGCATTAGTCAACTTTGTGATAAAGGAAACAAAGTGGTTTTCGATTCTTCAAAATGCATGGTCATGGATTCTATAAATGAAAATGTTATTGTAATTGGACCTAGAATTGGAAATATCTATATGCTTGATTTAGATAAAATACCTTCAAATGATGCATGTTGTCTTATTAGTAAAGAGGATGAATCTTGGCTATGGCATAGAGAATGGCTCATATTCACATGGATCATCTTAATAAGTTAGTTCGAAAGGACTTAGTAATTGGCTTACCAAAGCTTCGCTTTGAAAAAGATAAACTTTGTGATGCATGTCAAAAAGGAAAACAAGTAAAGGCATCTTTCAAATCTAAAGATATTGTTTCTACAAACCTGCCTTTACAACTTTTACATATGGATTTATTTGGCCCTTCTAGAACTAAAAGCTTTGGTGGCAATTACTATGCTCTTGTTATTGTGGACGACTATTCTCGCTTATACATGGACTTTATTTATTTCTCACAAAATGATGCTTTTAATGCTTTTCAAAACTTGCAAAGGTTATACAAAATGAGAAGGGACTTAACATTGCTTCCATTCAAGTGATCATGGTGGGGAATTTGAGAATGAAGCATTTGAAGCATTTTGCACAGAAAATGGCATCGATCACAACTTTTCTCGCTCCAAGGACACCGCAACAAAATGGAGTGGTTGAAAGGAAAAATCGGTCTCTTGAAGAGCTAGCGAGGACGATGCTCAATGAGACTAACCTTCCTAAGTACTTTTGGGCAGACGCCGTGAGCACCGCTTGCTATGTGATGAATCGATTTCTTATAAGGCCGATCCTTAAGCAAACACCGTATGAACTCTACAAAGGAAGGAAGCCCAACATTTCCCACCTTCACATTTTCGGATGCAAGTGTTTTGTCCTAAACAATGGTAAGAATAACCTTGGTAAATTTGATGCTAAAGCTGATGAAGGTTTATTTCTTGGATATTCCACTTCTAGTAAAGCTTTTCGAATTTTTAATAAAAGAACTTGGATCATTGAAGAATCAGGCATGTTTCTTTTGATGAATCTAACCCCAAATCTTCAGAGAAGAAAGTGTTGATGATCTTGCGTAAGTATTTGGAGATACCTATTTAGAGGAACAAGAGAGATCAAAAGTTCAAAAGGAGGATCAAGAGTCCTTGCCTCAACCCTCTCAAGAACTCTCTCACTCAAATCTTCCAAAGGAATGGAGAGTCTCAAAGAACCATCCTCTTGACAACATAATAGGTGATATCTCAAAAAGTGGAACGACTGAAACACTCATAATCATACATGACATCATATGGCCTCTGTCTCTCAAATTGAACCAAATGACGACAATGAAGCCATCTTTGATGAGCATTGGACCTTTGCTATGCAAGAGGAATTAAATCAATTTGAGAGAAATGATGTTTGGGAACTTGTCCCTAGGCCTAAAGATCACCTAGTCATTGGGACCAAATGGGTCTTTCGCAACAAGCTTGATGAAAACGGTATCATTGTTAGAAATAAAGCTAGACTTGTTGCAAAAGGCTATAATCAACAAGAGGGCATAGATTTCGATGAAACCTATGCACCCGTGGCTAGATTAGAAGCTATTCGCGATGCTTCTCGCATTTGCATGCATCATGGAGTTCAAACTTTTTCAAATGGATGTTAAAAGTGCATTTCTTAATGGCTGTATTCAAGAAGAAGTATATGTTGATCAACCTCCGCTTTGAAAATTTTGAATTTCCAAATCATGTTTTCAAATTGAAAAGGCTTTATATGAGTTTAAAACAAGTTCGAGAGCTTGGTACGAGAGGTTGAGCAAATATTTACTTGAAAAAGGTTTTGAAAGAGGAAAAGTTGATACCACTCTTTTCATTAAACACAAAAATCATGACATTTTACTTGTTCAAATTTATGTCGATGATATAATATTTGGTGCTACTAATGAATCCTTGTGTAAGGAATTTTCTCGATATCATGCAAAGTGAATTTGAAATGTCAATGATGGGAGAGCTAAATTACTTCCTTGGACTTCAAATCAAACAAACAAAGGAAGGAATATTCATCAATCAATCCAAATATTGCAAGGATTTACTCAAGAAATTTGGAATGACCGATGCAAAAGAAATCTCAACTCCAATGAGCACTTCATGCTATCTTGACAAAGATGAAGGTGGTAAGTCGGTCAAGTAAGTAAGTATAGAGGTATGATAGGATCTCTTCTCTATCTCACCGCTAGTCGCCCCGATATTATGTTTAGTGTTTGTATGTGTGCATGTTTTCAAGCTAGTCCTAAGGAATCACATCTCTCTCAGAAACGACATGAGATACCTCATTGGCACACAAAACACGGGTTTATGGTACCCCAAAGGTGCCGAATGCACTTTGATTGGGTACTTGATTCTGATTTTGCGGGTTGTAAATTGGACCTAAAAAGCACTAGTGGGACATGTCACTTACTTGGGAATGCCTTGGTTTCATGGCATAGTAAGAAACAAGCCGTTGTGGCTTTGTCCATCGCCGCGGAATATGTTGCGGCAGCTTGTTGTGCACAAATTATTTGGATGAAACAACAAATGAATGATTATGGGATTAATTTGAAAACTGCTCCAATAAAGTGTGACAATACTAGTGCCATAAACCTCACTAAAAATCCGGTTTATCACTCTTGACCAAACACATAGAAATTAGGCACCATTTTATTAGAGATCATGTTCAAAAAGGAGATTGTGTGATTGAGTTTGTGAAACATCTAAACAACTCGCAGATATTTTTACTAAACCTTTGCCTAAGGAAACTTTCTTTTTATTAGAACTGAATTGGGAATTTTAGACCAATCATGCATTGAGTGATCGTGATTGCATTTTCTTTTTGAATAAATTCTAACTTGGGCGTTTGAGTGTGCTAACGAGTTTATGCGTGTCTTTTCCCCTTCCATTTTCTTTAAGTACTAATAATGAGTGGGTGACGATTTGTCTTATGCAACTAGCTAATCATGTCCAACCACTCATCTCATTACACACCAAGCTTGGTATCAACGTGAACTATCAAAATATGCTTGTTTAATCCTGAATATATGCCTTGCTTTATTTGTCTTTCCCACTTTTTGATGTTGCCAAAAGGGGGAGAGTTACATGAATGCATGATTCAGGGGGAGTGATCTTTTAAGTATTGCCTATTGTGAGGGGGAGTTTTTCTAAATATTGTGCTTAAACTCTGATATCTTTTATTGAAAAACCATGCTTATATCTCATTACTATATCATGATTATATTTTACTAAATTCCCTCCATGAGATGTTTGTCATCATCAAAAAGGGGGAGTCTGTGAATACATGCCCTGACAGGATGATTTTGATGATTGACAAAAGGGAGCTTTGCAAATAGTCAACCGTGCAAAAAGTGGAAAAGAATACCAAGACGCGTATCAAGAATGATAGTTTCTCAAGTCTTTAGGTTTTGGGTATTTATTTATCTTTATTAAGACAATTTGTAAGTAGTAATAAAAAGCTCTCAATTAAAATTAAATCACACACGCACAAAATATTTTGACATGCATATCTCGTGGCCTGATGTCGAAATGAGGAAGTCGGATGTCGAGCTCGAGGAAATCGGATGTCGAAATGAGGAGGAAGTCGGATGTTGAGCTCGAGGAAGTCTGATGTCGAATCGAGGAGGAGGTCGCGTGTCAAGCTTATGAGGTCGCTGCATCGAGGTCGCGTGATGAGCCGATGATCCGTGGTCGAGCCGATGAGGTCGCTGCATCGAGGTCTCGTGGTCGAGCCGGGATGAGGTCGCTGCACTGCCATGAGGACCGAGCCGATGAGGAGGTCGATACAGAGCCGTGTGCCGAGGTCTTTGCCGAGCTATGTCGAGGTCGTCTGGTCGAGCCGTGTGGCGAGGTCGCCTGGCCGAGCCGCCTTCAGAGGTCGTCTGCCGACCCGCCTCCGTGTTTTCAATTTCTTTATTTCAAAACGCAACGGGCAGATTTTTCTTCCAACGGACAAATCAAATCGACGCAACGGACAAATCTTTTTTTAAATGCTGCAACGACAAATCCTTTTAATAATCATCCTGCAACGGTCAAATCTTCAACGGACAAATCTTGTTACATATGACGCCTTCCATTGCCTATATAAACACAAACGTGAGCCTTGTAAAGATACAACAACGCAGTTGCTTAATTTTTGTGCCAAAAACTCACAAATATTTTTCATCACTCACACTTATTTGAGCTCAATTTTCTGAGAGTCTTTTTATTCTACAAAATTTGAGTTGTATTATTTGAGCTTCAATTTGTTATATCTGCACTATTGAGTGTATCTTTCGCCTCATTTTATTTGTGAAAATCATTTATTTTTGGGTAGGAATCCCAAGGTGTTCATAGAGAGGTGATATCTCTTGAACGTATTGCTCGATTTAGAGTTATATAGGTTCCTAGCTGATCCTGATTTAAAGGCTGGTGTCTTAGTGAAAATCCCATAGTGGTTTGCTTTGGGGACAGGACGAGGCCACAGGGTGTTAGGTGGCCGAACCTCGATAATTTGTTGTGTGCTTTTTACTCCTTATCTCTCTACTTTTCACCAATTAAATTTCAGATTTTATTTTATTGTTATTTATATCTTACTATTTACTTTATTTTTAACTCGTTTGCAATTTATTCTTCAAGTGATTTATCTATTTCACATTAATATTTCCGCAACTCATAATTAGCACTTATTTCTCCAAAAGTTTTTGAAAGCACAGTTCACACACAATTCACCCCCTCTTGTGTTTGGAGTCACTTGTCAACATTTTTTTGCCGGTGTAGATACTACTGGTGTTGTATGTTCCTACTTTTTACACCGGATATTTAACCGTTGTAAAAAGTTAAAGTCACTTTTTACATCGGTTTTTTATATAACGGGTGTTTTATATATAGTTAATATTATAATTAAGAATTTTTAATATTTAATAAAATGTCTAGGAATTTGTATACCTAATAGTTAATACAACCAATAATAAAATAAATTTGTCAATATAATAATATTTAATAATAATATCTGAATAGAGTAATAAAGTAGTAAAATTGATGTAAGATAAATAAAAGGTTGTAACTCATGAATAAAAATAATTTTGAATTTAATGTTCAAACTCAAGCTTCCTTTACATATATACATATATACATATATATATATATGTATGTATATGTATGTATATATTATTTACGTAAAACATAAAATGTAAACATAATTTTTCTTTTGATAAAAAATGCAAACATAAATTTATATAATGTATTTAATGTAATATGAATATAAATTTATATATAACTCTTACTCTCGCGATGTAAAACATACTATATATTATTACTATATAATAACATAACATTTTATATTATTATATATTATATAGTATTAAATATTACATTAGTTATTTAAGTAAATTTTACATTGTTTTACTTGTGTGGCCTATTGTCCATCAAACGATAATATATTAGACAAAAGTTATGTTATAAGCAAGTATTTGTCCCATGTTGTTCTCCATTTTTATTTTCAAGTACCTCAATATGAATTAAACGCACTCTAAGAACATTCTTGAAGTGTATTTGCTTGTGTGCACATAGATTTTAGGATTTCAAAGTGTTGGGAAAATACGCAAGCAAAGACTGATTTACCTACATACGCCCAAGGATCTTTGATACCAATGTGGAGGAATCTCCACACACACACACAAAGGAATAAAAAGGACACAATGAGTTACGTGGTTCGGCATCTCTTGCCTACGTCCACAGAACACCTCAACAAAATTATTACACTATCATAAAATGAGATTACAAGATAGTATTGTAACTCACCCCACAATATAAAAAGTTTTCTGGCAAAAACTTGAAAAACCAACCTCTATTTGTGTATCACCTTACAAAATCGAATACCTCACTCAGATACGGACCCAAAAATTTCTTGTTGTGGGGGCAAATTTCATTTAAATTTGTAACAAAAAAAAATATAACATTGTTTTTTGAAATTATAAATTTACATCATAATTGTTCTTTACGAGAACTAGAAGCACTGAGTGATTGTCTTATTTTCAACATTCTCAAAAATCTCTCTCTATATAAGTAACTAAATACTATTCACTATTCATCTCTCATACGATTTCACATTCAAATTTGATTATATTCATAGTAAAGAAAGATTTTTTTAACCGTTACAGTTGGCATCGGTAGTATCAAAGCTAACTCTAAAAGCAAATATACCAATAGATGTGTAACATTTTTAGAAATTTTTAAAGTACCCTACCTATTTTTTTACGGGAAATTTCCGCCACCCAAAAATCTAAATGATATATATTATTAATTATTGAATTTTAGAGATTCCCAGTGTTCAATTCTAACTTTATGCAATTTCACTGATTCATAAGTTATTATTATTAGTATTATTATCGTTATAAATTTGTATAGTACAAATTTTGTTAATGGTGGCACTTTCGTTTAAGCCCACGTCCTTTTCTAAGGAGATGAAACCCATGTCTCATAATCCTTTCACTCCAAAAATTAATGTATAATATATATATATATATATATATATATATATATATTATATACATATTAGTTAAAAATTTTGAAATTTAAGTGGGGACAAATGCCCCCAAATGCCAGGCTGTAAGTCCGTACCTGACCTCACTCAAGAGTTACAAAGAATGATAACACTCACACATTCGGGTACTTCTCTACATTTTGCACTTCTCGGTGCCTTTTGCACCACCTTTTTCTCTTATATGTCATACTCATTTGTAGAAGAGGAGCAACAAATACATACAATATATTTTTATCTGATTCTCATGAGATATGACACCTTTATATTTTGTATTTATTGAGATATGTTTTTTCTTATTTCTCTTGTAAATATTCCATATTTCTTTGTTTCCTCTTTTTATTAGAAAAACATATCTGCACCATATCTTCCACATATTTGACAAATAAACAACACAACATCATATCTCATGGGTCCCACTTAGGAGGAAACCCACCTAACACCAAGTTCAACTTTTTTCTTCACTCAACTATATAAATTGCTATTCATCTTATTTCTTTTGTCCTAAACCCTACCAGCTCCTACTTTATATCAGTCATTAGCTTCCAAAATATATTGCGTAAATTTTGTTTTCTTTGCCCAAATTTTTTACATCATGAACGCCACATGTGATGAGTGTGGCATGTGTTTTTCATCTGCACAGCTTTAGCAAAGGCATGTTATTGAACAACATCATCCGACTGGATATTAGAATCCAAATAACAGCCACCACCAAATCCAAACGCATGATGTCAACCTCCAAATGCTCAGCCAACCTCCAAATGCTCACAACAACCAAATGCTCAGCCAATCTTTTAACTTGAACCAATCTCCTAATGCCCGACCTTTCGATCTGAATTGCCCTCCTAGGCCAGAGGAGTGATTAGACTTATCCAATGAAGAATTATAATGTTTTTATTAGTATTTAGAAATTAATATTTACATTGATTTTCTGTTTCTAGGTAGTTTAGGGATTTATCCTACTTAAAGTAGGTATCCAAATTTAATTTAGTTATCGATTACTACTTCATCAGATTAATGTGTACCAAATAGTGTTTTGACACATAGTCAAAACATATTAATGTTTGTTAGTTTTTTTTTTTTTTGAGATTAATGTTGTTTAGTTTTGCCAGTACACGTATTGATTCAAAAAAAATATAGACTTTTGGTTTAAACTCAAGCATTTATGATTCGAACCTTTTTTTTTGACGAAATGATTCTAACCTATTGGTTCTTGGTTTTAAGTTGTATATCGAAATTGAAAATGTTTTTGGTCAATTAATCTAAAAAAATAAAAAATAAAAATCTATACATTCCTGTTTTGGTTGCTTGACATATAGTAATGAGTTTTTTTTTACACTATCCATGAATAATATCTATGTTATTCAAATTTTGATCAACAAATTATTTGGTACGTAAACAATTGGAATTAATCCGATAATTATGTAATTATATATACATATATATAAATTAAATTAAACATATCAATTTATACAAACTAATAGAATTTAGAGTGGCCTAAGCACTTCCTTTAAAATATCACTATCGTGCTACACACGGATGTGCGAGATAATAAATTTCAAATTTTATAAATATACTATTTTAAAATAGGTTTAATTGTATTTTTGGCCCCCAACTTTCTCAATTTGGCAATTTTGATCTCTCTATTTTATTTTTGGCGATTTTGGTCGTCAACTTTCTCAATTTGGCAATTTTGATCTCTATTTTATTTTTGGCTAATTTGGTCCTCAACTTTCTCAATTTGGCAATTTTGATCCCCATACTTTTAAATGCACTTTTGGTCCCACAAAATCATGGATTTTTTTGCATTTTGGGTCCCACACCTTCCCAAAATCCAAGATTTTTGGGACCAAAATGCACAATCCACGATTTGTGGGACCAAAAGTGCAATTAAAAACACTACGATCGAAATTGTAACATCCCAAATTGGATTTTACTGGGTAAAGTGGTAATTTTACCCAAAGATTTAGGAAATATGGGACTAATTATTATTTTGTAATTTTTATGGATTAAATTACCCAATGTTTAATTAGGGACCTAAGAATAATTAAGGAATTTAGAAAGAGACCTACAAGTCCTATTTTAGTAAAATTCCACACCATTACCCCCACCAGACACCCCATTTCACTTAATTCCACCTTAGCACTTCACAATCTCTTCTTCCCTCCCTTTTATTTCAATGTATGTGAAAAAAGGAAAGAAGAGAAGAGAAATAAAGGAGAAGAAGAGAAGGGGAAAGAGAGAGGCTGATGATGATGAAGAAGAGGAGAGGGAGGAGTCACAAATGCTTTGCCAGAGGGTGGCGCACCACCTTGCAGAATCGAGAGAGAGAGCCACTAACCAAGAGAAAGATCGGGCAAAGAGGGAGCTCGAGGCACGGAGATGGAGCTCGAGCAAAGGAGAGAAGAAAGAAAGGAAAAGGAAGAGTAGGATCAAGAGTTCTTAACTACCTTCTTCATCTCCATCAACACCCAAAGTCAGGGTTTTGCTCTCCAAACAACCAATGTGAGTTTCCTTTAGGGATTATTTCATATAGAAGTTGGGAACCTTTAAAACCCATTATTAGGTTGTTTTCCTTCATTTCTTGCCTTGGTTGTTGGTTTTTGTCCTTGCTGCAAATTTTGATGCTTTGGGGTTGTTGAAAGAACCCCAATTTATGTTGTCTTGGTATGGCTTGTGTGCCTTTAGGGTGTTTGTGATATGTCTTCAAAGAGTATTCTTGTCAATTTTAGATAGGAACCATGAGCCTTTAGATTGGCTCATGGATTTGTTTTTAATCTTTCAAGATTAATTAGATTTGTGTATATTGTGGTCATAGTTAGTGCTATGGTTTGATTGAAGGGTATGTCACCTTCAAAGCATGATGACTTTAAGGATTATATTGGTTGATTATGAATTATTGATGAGTAAAGTATCAAGTTAAGCTTTGTAATGCATAAGTGAGGGTAAGGGAATGTGGAAGAATTTAAATTGATGGGGGTTCAAGCATCCTTCCTTACTCAAATCACATTATCTCCCCTTACAATTAGTGTTGGTTTATTATTGATGAGCTTAAGTTTGAAATGTATTTCTTCTGAATAGAGTTTTAAAACTAAAATGATCATGAACCTTAAATCCTCATGCTAGCTATTTGGTGCAACTCGTTTGACTGATATTTGTAATTCATTAATGGAATGTAAGGGGATGGGGTAAGGGAACTCACTGAGATTTTTATATATCATCCCTTTCCTTTATTTGTTTCAGATGACAGGGACACCTATAACTGAGGATGTCCGTCAATAGTCTACACCGGATCACGAGTCTCTCTTTAATGTCTTAAGTACTATGTACGAGTCATTTTATTACGTGTCTTTTTATGTCAAGTGATATTGGGAAGAAAATTGTATAAATTTGATTAGTCATCATTCACTCTTTTATTATAAGGTTTTGTATTGATCAAAGTAATTTCCGCCAAACTCGTTTATGATTCTTTAGGTATTCAAAGCTTTTAAGCGATAAAGTTATGTAATTACCTTTAAAGGTTTATTATTTTAGCAAGTAATCCCCTGATTAGAGTCGGGCGTTCTGTAAATCGCCAAATTGAGAAAGTTAGGGACTAAAATCACAAAAATAAAATATGGGGACCAAAATTGCCAAATTGAGAAAGTCGAGGACCAAAAGTGCAATTAAGCCTTTTAAATATTAATTTGTGTATAGTAAAAATAAAATAATAAATTTTAAAATTGTTACATATAAGTTAGTAGTATTTTTGTGATAATATATGGATTGCAATTTGTGCATGGCCAATAAACTTCTAGGATCCCAAAGATTTCGAGGTAGGCCGACAAACCAAACCCAACACTGAGCATTAGATTGCTTGTGTTTTCTGATATCGAAGTCCGGAACCCAGGCAAACAACCTGAGATAACCCGGTTTAAGTTGCCACGAGGAGATGGATCGGACGCTTCGAAGGTCCTCAACCGATGAGAATTCAAACTCGTAATACCCTTTGCCTAATGGGATCATATGCCATTGTCCAATTGGTTTCCACAGAGCCTGAAGCTTGGACCGCAAGGCAGCAGCTTTCATGGGGGCGTCACCCTTAGAAAGGAAGAGACGACCGTGAAGGTGATTTTTGCACCGTTCCAGACCTGCAAGGTAAGCTTCTTCAGGGATTTGGATGGAGAGCTCCTCCCCTTTGAGACAAGGTTTAGGAAGCTGGCTATATGGAACATCACAGACATTGCCGAGAGCTTGAGCAAAGGACTTAGTTTGTGGCGTGAGAGAGACTGGTTCTGGATGAACTTGAGAAGGTTTAGATATGGACGGGAAGGCCGCCATGAAAGGCCATGGGCACACCGGTTGGGGGCCGGCAGCCATGACGGCAACGACCGCAAGGAAACCACGAAACCTAGCAGCCGAGAAAAAAACCTAGTCGAGTCGTAAAATCAATAATATCCCCAACTATGCTTACTTATTTATTTATTTATTTTTCTATGAAGTCAGCAACTACCATTCAGGAACAGCTTGACTTACAGGGTTACTCAGAAGAGTTGATGGAGCAAGAAAAACACGCTCAGGTTAATCTTAATCAGGCGCCGCAGTTTCAGGAGACCTTTTGGAAAGAGAAATCTAGACTGAACTGGCACAATTATGGGGACAGATGCACTTCTTTTTTCCACAAGATTACAAAAATTCGCAACACCACCAAAACCATGTCCTTACTAAAATCAGGTGACGCCATCCTTACTGGTCCTATTGATATTGAGACACATGTCCTAGACTATTACACTTCTCTTTTTGCTGTGGATAATAATACTGTTGACAATGACTTGATTAATTCTATTATTTCTCCGGTTACTTCTGAGGATAATATTATGCTGACTAATTTGCCTTCTATGGACGAGGTTAAAAATGTTGTATTTGCTATGAATGCCAAAACCCAGTGCCCGCCGATGGTTTTGGTGGGTTTTTCTTCCAGAAGTACTGGGATGTTATTGGTCTCGATGTTTTTAATGCTGTTCTACAGTTCTTCAAACATGGTTGGATTCTGCCTAACTATAACTCTAGCGTGGTAGCTCTCATTCCCAAGACCCCTGAAGCTGATTCTATTGGCCAACACAGACCTACTGCTTTGGCTAACTTTAAATTTAAGATCATCACCAAAGTTCTGGCGGATAGGCTTGCTAGAGTGGCCTCCAGAATTGTTTCTCAAAATCAAAGAGGCTTCATTCAAGGGCGTCAAATTTTTGATTGTATTGGGGTGGCCTCTGAAGCGGTGAACTTACTCCATAAAAAAAGTTTTGGTGGTAACATAGCTCTTAGAATTGATATTCAGAAGGCTTTTGATACTATTGACTGGACTTTCCTTATCAAGACGCTGAAACAATTTGGTTTTGACAATATCTTTTGTAATTGGGTTGAGGTCATTCTCAAATTGGCCAAGCTTTCAATATCTGTTAATGGTAAATCTGCTGGTTATTTTGAATGCCGTAGGGGAGTTAGACAGGGGACCCTCTTTCTCCTCTTCTATTCTGTTTGGTGGAAGAGGTTCTAAGTAGAGGCATTTTGCAGTTGGTTCAGCAAGGCAAGTTTCATCCGATGGCCAGTCCTAGGGGTTACAAAGTGCCCAGTCATGTGCTTTATGCGGATGACATACTGATCATCGGAAAAGGTACCAAGAATAACATTGAACATATCATGCATCTCTTCCATCGTTCTGATCAAAGGCCTGGCGTAACATTAACTCGATAAGTCCAAATTCTATGCGGGTTGTATCCCTAACTCTCGCTTAACTCTATTTCGGCATCTTGGGGTTTGGTAGTGGGTGTCTCCCTTCACCTATCTTGGAGTGCCGTTGTTCGTAGGTAAGCCTGCAAGGACCATCTTCAACCTATTGCAGATAGGATTACTCTTAAACCGCCGCTTGGAAAGGCTCTATGCTATCTATTATGGGGAGAGTCCAAATAGTTAAGTCCGTGATTTTTGGTATGTTGACTTACTCTTTCCAGGTTTATGCTTGGCGGTTTCTCTTCTCAATATGCTTGATGTATATCCGTAATTTTATATGGTCCGGAAACATTCACGACTCTAAAGTGGTCACCGTTGCTTGGCATAAGGTGTGCAGTCCGTTGGAGGCTGGTGGTCTTGGGCTGAGATCGTTAAAGGCTACCAATAAGGCCGCCATGTTGAAGCGTTGTTGGGAGCTTCATTCTTCTAATGCTCAATGGGCTCACCTCCTTAGAGCTAGAGTCTTCAAGAACAAGGCCTCAATTAGCTATCATATTAACTCTTCGATCTGGGCGGGTCTGAAGCACTTTGTTACTATTGTTGTCTCTCACTCATCTTGGCGGCTTGGTGATGGTACTCAAATCAATTTTTGGTTGGATTGCTGGCTTTCAAAGCCTATTGTGGAGTTGTTAAATATTCCAGAGGCTATGCATGATTCGCTTAGAGCTACAGTCAGTGACTTCATTGTTAATTATGAATGGTCCATTCCCGAAGCTCTGTTACAACACTATCCTATCCTGATCTCGGAGATTCAACAAATTTCTATCCCCAGATTTCTCAGTTCTGACACTTGGCTCTGGAAAGATAATGATTCAGGAGTTCTCTCTCTCAAAGAGGCTTACACGGTCCAATCGCCCTCAACTCAGACTCTTTCTTGGCCCAAGTTAATTTGGAAATGTTGTCTACCTCCTTCCAAGTCCTTCCTCATCTGGCATTTCATTCATAATAGATTCCCTACAGATGACCAGTTACGCAGGAGGGGTTGTAACATGGTTTCTATGTGTAGTCTTTGCGGTTGTCATTATGAAACCACCGAGCATCTGTTCCTTCAATGCTCGTTTGCTTCTCAAATTTGGAGTTGGTTGGGTCAGTGCCTCGATATGGTGTTGGATACTACTTCTATTCATTCTGTCCTTACGATTTGCGATCGTGGTTGGAGTTCTCAAGCCAAGGATACCATTGTTGCTGCGATTGCTAACTCTATTGGGGCTATTTGGTTTTGCGTAAACCAAATTAAACTGAGAACAAAAGTATTCCGTTAGCAGCTGCCATCAACACTATTATTGCCAATGTGAGTCTCACATGTAATCTCTCTGCTGGTACGGTAACCGGAAATTCATGAGTTTGTGTCTCTTAAAAATTTCTTTATTAAGGGTAAAGTGATCTGACCCCAAAAATTATAGAAGTTAACCGGCATCCCCCGCTTGCTCTGGATCAAAGTCAACACCGATGGTGCGGCTAAGGGTTCCCAGGTATTGCGTCTCGCGAGGTATTTTTAGAGATAGCAGAGCAGCTACATTAGGTTGTTTCAGTTTTCATATTGGTATAGCCAATGCTTTTTATGCTGAGTTGATGGGTGCGATTATAGCTATTGAGTTGGCCAGCCGCAATGGGTGGAACAAATTGTGGTTGGAATGTGATTTCATGCTGGTGGTTCTGGCTTTTTCCAATCATGATATTGTCCCTCAGAATCTCCGCAATCGTTGGGTAAACTGCTTACACCTGACTAAGAATATGTGGTTCAACTATTCTCATATATATAGAGAAGGTAATTCCTGTGCAGATAAATTGGCTTCCAAAGGTCTCTACTCTCATGGTCTTACCTGGTGGAACACTATCCATTCTTTCGTGGTGGCGGAGTTCTCTCGCAATAGAGCTGGTTTGCCTTGTTATCGTTTCAGATAATGCTGTTGGTTTTATTTTTGGTTTTATTTTGGTCTAGGTTCTTTGGTAGTATGCTGCAAATGATTGTTAATGTCTTTGGTGCCAACCTCGTTGGGATGAGAGACATTATAGTGATGCGTTTGCATACTGCTTTTGGTAGTTGTAGATGTCGTTTATTTTCTGCTACTCATCTTGTCTTTTCCTATGGGTCTTGGCCTAGTCCCCCCATTTTGTTTTGTTGTTTTTTTTCCCTTTTTATAATAAAATATAGGAGGGAGTACTCTTTTTCCTGCTTGGTGTTTTTTTCCTAAGGAGGGTTTTGCATCAGTAGGTTTTAACGAGGCTCCCTACCTCTATTTTGCTTAAAAAAAAAAATTGCATTTTCTTAATTTCTTTACTCTCTTTGAATCTTTACTATTGTATTCTATTAATATAGGCATTATGAATTTTGCTAATATGATCGATAATTTTCATAATTTCCACTTTGACATTAATATGATAACAACTCAATTTTTAATTAATAACCCAAATCTCTCATGAATTCTTGTGTAAGAATACTTCTTTTAAAATAAATCACTAATAAATAATGTAATTTCGATTATATCAATTTCAGTTTTGATTGAGTAAATGAACACTGGAGTTTACTCTATGACAAAATAATTACACTATCATCAATTTTTCATTTAGCCAAAGAATAAATAGTGTTTTAAGTTGTTTTCATATAAGATAGCAAATCAATCAAAAATTAAGGTGGTAAACAAAGATATGTAATTCATTTGTTTTTAAATCCATCAATATTATTAATAATATTGTTATTATTATTTCAAAATTTTAAATTGTTATAGATTATTTGCTATTTCAAAAAATATTTATAACTCTCGATATTCAAAAATCATATAAATATTAAAAATATGAAATTCAGATATTCAACATTTAAATCTCATATCTCTTAATTTTATATGTTTATACAATATAAAATATTTAAGTTACGTCAACTCTCTGTTAAGTTCTGCTATAATACAACATCAAAAATAAAGTTTTGCTATTATAGTTTTTTCATGTAAGCATTATCGGCTTTATAATTTATTCCATTTTAAGTTAATTCTCTTTATTATATTTATTTCCATAAGTTTAAATTGTTGTTATTTGGTATCACATATGACATTTTCCTAGTGTCTTAACATTTAGAAAATACAACTTTGTTAGTATATTCATGTTGTTGTTATTTTGTATCTTTTAGATCTTTTTATCGTTAGTGTTGAGTCTTTTGCTTAGTTGCTTGAGAGTTGAGTTCTCTGTTTAGTCATTCGGATTGATATTTCTTTTGATGTTGTTTTATTAGCCCCAAGGGTGAAGCTAGGAATTTAACTTTAGAGGTACCAAGATAATTGTTGTTATTTGGTATCGCATACGGCATTTTCCTGGTGTCTTAACATTTAGAAAATACAACTTTGTTAGTATATTTATGTTGTTATTATTTTGTATCTTTTAGATCTTTTTATCTTGAGAATTGAGTCTTTTGTTTAGTCACGAGAGTTGAGTTCCTGTTTAGTCATTAGGATTGATATTGCTTTTGTTGTCGTTTTATGAGCCCCAATGGTGAAGCTAGGAATTTAAATTTAGGGGGACCAAGATTGTAACATCCCATCAAATATATCTAATTTGCATAGATTTGAAAAAAAAATTATAGTATTTATTTAATTCGCTCAACTTGTTTAATTTGATTAGTTAGTCCCTTAAAAATTAGAATCTATATATTATGTGATTAAAGATGTAATAGATTTTGTAGGGTGTAACTTACAATGAGAGGGGTGTATCTAGTAGGCATAAGAGTAAAACTAAGACATAAGTGAGGGTAAGAGAGTAAAATCACGTCCCAACACCCCTTAACCCCCTAGGGCTCGAAACCAGCCCCATTTTTCCCTTCTCTCTCAAAAATTTCTGGTTAAGAAAGAAAAGGAAGACAAGCTTGTGCTAGGGCTTGGAGAGGTGGAGAGAAAGGGAAGAAAGCCAAGAAGATGCTGCCCCTACTTAGTTGAAGAGGAAGATTTGAGCCACCACCTTCTGATTTGTGGAAGTTTGAGAGCTGTACTAAGTGCTAGCAAGGGGAGCTCAAATTTGGGGGAAGAAATAACTAGGGATTGTGCAAGCTTCCATCTTCTTCTCTTTGCTGTTGGTGAGTTCTTCTCCTTTAGGTGGTGGGCAATCAATAAGACCCCCATTAGGATTTTATTTCCCTTTGCATGTGGCCTTGCTGGTCTAAGATTGAGATTTTTGAGTGTGGGTTTGAGGTTGAACTTTGTAGAAGTTTGGGTTACAACCTAGTGTACTTGCATGTTAAAACTGCCTCTAGTATTTCGAGGGTAACTCTCTCTTTAGACCTTGGATTGAATTGGTTTTTGTTTCTGTGTAAACTATACTGGAGGGGCTTCATTTTAGACACAAGAATCACTGGAAAATGTTAAGAAATGAATTAGATATAGAATTTATAAGTTAGGGTATGAATGCTGCCCTGTTGCCCTGACACCAGTGTATTGTTTGTCAAAACTGTACTATTTGGGAGAATATATTCTAAAATAAAAATTATATTAATAAACTAGACATTCTAAGCTTTCCAACGTGTGTTCGTTTACCCAATTCTGACTCCGTTTGATATATTAATAAAATCCCCGAAGTTGATGCTCTGCTGCAGAAATTCTGCAGAAGGCCTGGCACGGCTGTGTTATGCAGCACGGCCAGGCCGTGTTTTAATCTGTCTCCTAGGCTTAAAATGCTTAGTTTTGGACCATTTGACTCCTTAAACATGCTAATATGCTTGTTATGCTTAGGTATTACTCTTATGTATCTTTATATGAGATTATGAGGAATGTGTTCGAGCTATACACAATTGAGAATGACTTGTGGTTTGTTATGAGTTAATGAGTGATGATTGAGTTTGATTGAGGCTGAGGGGGTTTGCAGTTGGATGGCGACTCGTTTTGGTTATATAGGGTTTTTCCACTGACAAGGACCCCTTGGTGGAGCGGTATATAATTGAATAGCTCTCACTCTTTTCTTGGGCTATTGAGTGGCACCAAGTGGGTACATCCTTTGTGATTATGATTTGTGACTTGTTTGTAAGCAATACTGAATAGATGTTTGTATAGATATGTTAGAGGTATAAATGTGACTTGAAAATTACTATTACATTTGCCTAACTTGGACATTATGTTTTAAGGAGGTAAGTGAGGTGAGGGGGTCCGTGGAGGACTCACTGAGATTTCTTAATCTCACCCATTCATTTAATTGTTTCAGATAAGCAGGTGCAGAAGATTGACTAACTGAGGGGATTGCTTATCCGCTAGTTTTATGTATTTTGTTTAAGTGATGTATGTGGGCTTATGGACCTTACCTTTTGTAACCTTTATGATTTATGATTGTTTTTTGAGTCTTAAGTGATGTACTAAAACTCGTAAGACAAGTATTATGTATGACTTATGACTTGTGTTCTATCGAGTTTAATTTATCCTTGTGTTGATATCTGATAATGTATAAAATGCTATGATTCGATGTGAAAATTGAATTAGGGTGTTACATTATGGTATCAGAGCAGTTCGATTCTTATCGGACTGTGGAATAGCTAGGAACTGCTTAACGTGTTGTTAGAAACTATTGTTATATTTTTCCTTATTATGATTTGAGATATTGAGCCTGATCAACTCAATGCTTTGTGCATTTTATGCAGAATTATGGCCTCAGGTGCTGGACGAGGCGGTAGGCCTAGGAGGAACGCTGCTGACCCTAATGACCCACCGGGACAAAATGACAACATCATGCAGGGAATACTACAGGCAATTCAAACTCAAGTAGCAGCAACCAATCAATTGGCAGCCCTTATGGCACAACAGCAACAGCCGCAGGCAGCCCCACAACCTCCCCATGCAGTTGATGGGAATTTCCTTAACTTTCTCAAGCTAAAACCTTCCACCTTTGTCGGTGCCTTAGACCCCACCAAAGCTCAGTATTGGCTGGATGAGATGGAAGGGGGTTTTCAGGTGGTTCCCTATATTAAAGAACAAAAAGTAATAAATGCTACTCAGATGCTGAAAGAGGAGGCAGAACATTGGTGGAGAGGAGAGAAAGCTCATCTCCAAGCTGCTCATACACCCCTTACTTGGGAAAACTTCCGCAAGGCCTTCCTCGACAAATATGTTCCCGAAGCCATTAGGCAGCAAAAACATAGGGAGTTCCAAGACTACAAGCAAGGAGATATGACAGTTAGGGAGTATGTGATGAAATTTGAAGAGTTGGCTCGGTATGCTCCCTGGGCCACCTATGCTCCCGATGAGACTTGGAAAATTGACCAATTTAAATGGGGTTTGAGGGCTGAAATTCGAAACAGTTTGTCCCAGACTAAGTTTAATGACTATGCCACTCTAGTGCACCAAAGCTTGGTGGCAGAGATAAGTTTGAAGGAGGTAATGGATGAGAGACGAGAGAAATGGAAGAAAAGGAATGAAGACCGTAAGACTAGCCAACCCCCAAAACAAAAGGGCAACTCCAGCAAAGGAAAGCAAGCTCAATCATCCGACACCGACAAATTGAAAACTTGTACCACTTGTGGTAGGTACCATAGAGGCGATGTTTGGGCAAGGACTACTGCTTCTACTGTAAGGAAAAGGGTCATCTTACCAATGATTGTCTCGCACTCAAAAAGAAAGGTGAAAAAAGAGAAGCGACGAGAAGTGGTGAACCTAACCAAGGGCCTATGTTTGCCTTAGATGCCAAGAGAGCAAAGTGCAGACGGTCAGATGAAAATGCGTGTCTCTTGAATGAGCAACTGTTATTGTTCTTTATGATTACGGTGCTACCCATTCTTTCGTTTCATACAAATGTGTTGTAAGGTTAGAGTTGCCACATACTTCATTACGGTTCCCTTGAATGTCTTGACCCCGTGGCAAGATCCCTACTTCCCTTCTATGCGAGAATTGTTCTCTCGAAATACAGGGAAGAGTATTTAAGGTCAATCTAGTGTGTCTACCTTTGGAAGGTATGGATATTATTTTGGGGATGGCTTGGCTTGTGGCTAATCAAGTCGTTTTGAATTGTTATTGTAAAACCATAGAATTTGCTTATTTACAATCTCCCTAAAAGAATATTCATCCTGATGTGTTGGCCAGTGTTGCTCGACTAAACCAATGCTTAGGAGAGGAGTATTTCGGCTATGTTCTGCTACTCTCTTCATCTTTAGAGGTTGGACTAGATTTGATCACTGTTCCGGTCGTAAACGAATACTTAGATGTGTTTCCTGAAGAGGTGATGTCCCTACCTCCCGAGAGGGAGATTGAGTTTTCAATAGATTTAATCCCCGGGACGGGACCAATATCAATAGCTCCGTATAGGATGTCACCAGCAGAACTCAAAGAGCTCAAATCCCAATTGGAGGAACTGATATCCAAGCAGTTCATCAGACCTAGTGCCTCCCCTTGGGGAGCACTTGTATTGTTAGTTAAGAAGAAGGATGGTAGTATGAGACTGTGTGTGGACTATAGGCAGATTAATAAGGTGACCATAAAAAATAAGTACCCGCTTCCCCGGATAGACGATCTCATAGATCAACTTAGGGGAGCTTCATACTATTCCAAGATTGACCTAAGGTCTGGCTACCACCAAATTCGGGTTAAGGCCAAAGATGTTCCCAAAACTGCTTTTAGAACCCGGTACGGCCACTACGAGTATTTGGTTATGCCCTTCGGGTTAACCAATGTTCCCGCCGTGTTCATGAGCTACATGAATCAAATTCTAGGGCCTTTTCTTGATAAATTTGTGGTGGTGTTCATTGATGATATTCTGATTTATTCTAAAAGCTCCCGAGAGCACGCGGAACATCTTAGGATCGTGCTAGATACCCTTAGGCAAAGAGATTGTTTACAAAACCTTCCAAGTGTGAGTTTTGGTTAGAAGAAGTAAAGTTTCTAGGACATGTGATCTCACACGCAGAGTGTCGATTGACCAGATAAAAATGCGAGCAGTGATGGATTGGGAAAGGCCGACCACTATTACTGAAATTGAAGCTTTGGAGTCTAGTGGGTATTATAGGAGATTCATCAAAGGGTTCTCCCGATTAGCACTTCGCTAACGAGGCTAACCCGTAAAGGGCAGCCGTTTGTATGGAGTAATAGTTACAAAATAGCTTCTTAGAGCTTAAGATTAGACCAGCCCTTTGCTCAAGTGCTTGATTATTTCGGATCCATCATTAGGGTTTGAAGTGTATAGTGATGCTTCGATTAAGGGATTAGGATGTGTGCTTATGCAAGGTGGGCAGGTGGTAGCTTATGCTTCAAGACAATTGAAACCTCATGAAGAGAACTACCCAACTCATGATTTGGAACTCACGGCAATTGTTTTTGCCTTAAAAATTTGGAGGCACTATTTGGATGTTGCCCGATTTGAGGGCTTTAGTGATCATAAGAGTTTGAAATATCACTTTGAACAGAAGGAACACACCATGAGACAAAGAAGATGGGTAGATCTCCTCGAGGAGTATGATTTTAAGCTGAACTATCACCCAGGCAAGGCGAATGTGGTCGCAGATGCTTTGAGTAGGAAGTCCCTTCAAATATCATCCTTGATGATTAAGGAATTAGAGTTGTTGGAGTCCTTTAGAGACTTAACCTTAGAATCCTTCTCCACTGGTTATAGTCTTCTAGTGCATCAATTGCAAATCAGTTGTGACCTCAAGTCTCATATTAGGCAAGCTCAACTCTTGGATGAAGAATTGCAAACTAGGAAGAATCAGCCCGACTTCTCCATAGACAACGAGGGAACTATCCTGTTTCAACATAGAATCTGTGTCCCTAAAAATTCAGAACTTAAGTGGCAAATTTTAGAAGAAGCTCATAGGAGCGGAGTCACATCCATCCCAGACAACCAAAATGTACCATGACCTCGGTTAATCGATATTGGTGGCCGGGGATGAAAACGGATGTAGCTGAGTTTGTAGCCCGATGTCTAGTGTGTCAAAAAACCAAGATTGAACATCAGAAACCTTCTGGCATGCTCCAGCCCCTAGAAATACCTAAGTGGAAGTGGGAAGGTATATCCATGGACGTCGTTGCGGGATTACCCCGTACCCAAGCAGGTCATGACTCAATTTGGGTGATTGTGGACCGATTGACAAAATCAGCTCACTTCATACCCATTAAGACTATGTACTCCACCTCTAAGCTAGCAAAAGTCTACATCCAGGAAATAGTCAAGCTCCACGGGGTCCATACGAGCATCGTCTCGGATAGAGATCCCAAATTCACCTCTAGATTTTGGAAGGTTTTTCAGCAAGCTTTGGGAACTAGGTTGAACCTTAGCACCGCATACCACCCCCAGACCGATGGTCAGACTGAGAGGACCATCCAAACTTTAGAGGACATGCTTAGAGCATGTGTCTTAGAGGATGGAGGAAGTTGGATTGATTATCTACCTTTGGCTGAATTAAACTTATAATAATGGCTATCATTCGAGCATAGGGATGGCTCCTTATGAAGCCCTTTATGGGCGTATGTAGGACACCTTTGTCTTTGGTATGAAGTCGGGAAAGGAAATTGATAGGTCAGGCCTAGTTCAGGAGACAACGGATAAGATTCGGATGATCAGGGATAAACTTAAGACCGCTCAAAGTCGACAAAAGAGTTACGCGGACTTAAAATCTAGACCACTTGAATTTGAAGAGGGCGAACATGTTTTTTTGAAAGTGTCTCCTACATTAGGTGTTGGTAGAGCACTAAAGGCCAAAATGTTGCATCCTCGTTACATCGGTCCTTTTCAAATCCTGAGTCGAGTTGGTTCTGTTGCGTATGAACTCGCGCTTCCTCCCTCCTTGTCCAATTTGCACAACGTGTTTCATGTGTCACAACTCCGAAGATACATTCAGATCCTTTCCAACCCTTGGCTCATGAGTGCAGTACAAATAAGATCGGACCTAACGTACCAACATATGCCGGTCCAAATCGTCGATCGGGACACTAAGGCACTAAGGAACAAACGCATTCCTATGGTTAAAGTCATTTGGGAAGGATCCACTCCGGGGGAAGCTACTTGGGAGGTGGAAGAAGAGATGCGGAAAGCATATCCATATCTATTTCCTTACGTATGTGCATCAAATTTTTGAGGGCAAAAATCTTAAAAAGGGGGGGACCAAGGGAACATCCCATCAAATATACCTAATTTGCAAAGATTTAAAAAAAATAATAGAATTTATTTAATTAAACAACTTATTTAATTTGATTAGTTAGTCCCTTAAAAATTAGAATCTATATATTATGTGATTAAAGATGTAATAGATTATGTAGGGTGTAACTTACAATGAGAGGGGTGTATCTAGTAGGCATAAGAGTAAAACTAAGACATAAGTGAGGGTAAGAGAGTAAAATCACGTCCCAACACCCCTTAACCCCCTAGGGCTCGAAACCAGCCCCATTTTTCCCTTCTCTCTCGAAAATTTCTGGTTAAGAAAGAAAAGGAAGACAAGCTTGTGCTAGGGCTTGGAGAGGTGGAGAGAAAGGGAAGAAAGCCAAGAAGATGCTGCCCCTACTTAGTTGAAGAGGAAGATTTGAGCCACCACCTTCTGATTTGTGGAAGTTTGAGAGCTGTACTAAGTGCTAGCAAGGGGAGCTCAAATTTGGGGGAAGAAATAACTAGAGATTACGCAAGCTTCCATCTTCTTCTCTTTCTTTGTTGGTGAGTTCTTCTCCTTTAGGTGGTGGGCAATCAATAAGACCCCCATTAGGATTTTATTTCCCTTTGCATGTGGCCTTGCTGGTCTAAGATTGAGATTTTTGAGTGAGGGTTTGAGGTTGAACTTTGTAGAAGTTTGGGTTACAACCTAGTGAACTTGCATGTTAAAACTGCCTCTAGTATTTCGAGGGTAACTCTCTCTTTAGACCTTGGATTGAATTGGTTTTTGTTTCTGTGTAAACTATACTGGAGGGGATTCATTTTAGACACAAGAATCACTGGAAAATGTTAAGAAATGAATTAGATATAGAATTTATAAGTTAGGGTATGAATGCTGCCCTGTTGCCCTGACACCAGTGTATTGTTTGTCAAAACTGTACTAGTTGGGAGAATATCTTCTAAAATAAAAATTATATTAGTAAACTATACATTCTAAGCTTTCCAACGTGTGTTCGTTTACCCAATTCTGACTCCGTTTGATATATTAATAAAATCCCCGAAGTTGATGCTCTGCTGCAGAAATTCTGCAGAAGGCCTGGCACGGCTGTGTTATGAAGCACAGCCAGGCCGTGTTTTAATCTGTCTCCTAGGCTTAAAATACTTAGTTTTGGACCATTTGACTCCCTTAAACATGCTAATATGCTTGTTATGCTTAGGTATTACTCTTATGTATCTTTATATGAGATTATGAGGAATGTGTTCGAGCTATACACAATTTGATAATGACTTGTGATTTGTTATGAGTTAATGATTTATAATTGAGTTTGGTTGAGGCTGAGGGTGTTTGTAATTGTATGGCAACTCGTTTTTTGTTATATAGGGTTTTTCCACTGACGAGGACCCTTGGTGGAAGCGGTATATAATTGACTAGCTCTCACTCTTTTCTTGGGCTATTGAGTGGCACCAAGTGGGTACATCCTTTGTGATTATGATTTGTGACTTGTTTGTAAGCAATACTGAATAGATGTTTGTATAGATATGTTAGAGGTATAAATGTGACTTGGAAATTACTATTACATTTGCCTAACTTGGACATTATGTTTTAAGGAGGCAAGTGAGGTGAGTGGGTCCGTGGAGGACTCACTGAGATTTCTTAATCTCACCCATTCATTTAATTGTTTCAGATAAGCAGGTGCAGAAGATTGACTAACTGAGGGGATTGCTTATCCGCTAGTTTTATGTATTTTGTTTAAGTGATGTATGTGAGCTTATGGACCTTACCTTTTGTAACCTTTATGATTTATGATTGTTTTTTGAGTCTTAAGTGATGTACTAAAACTCGTAAGACAAGTATTATGTATGACTTATGACTTGTGTTCTATCGAGTTTAATTTATCCTTGTGTCGATATCTGATAATGTATAAAATGCTATGATTCGATGTGAAAATTGAATTAGGGTGTTACAAAGATAAAAAAACACAACTTAATAAAAAAATTCAAATTTCCACATGTAATAGTTTTTAATGGGGTAAATAGTTTTTTTTCACTAAAGTTGAATTTTTACTACATTTTAATGAATTAAAGTAAATAGTTTTCTCCACTAAATTAAATAATATTTATAATTAATATCTATAACAATGTAATAGGTTGTTTTGCTATTTAGACTTTTAACCTATACATATAACATAGTGTACATCTATAAATATATATAAATGAATGTTGTCTACGAGCAACATTGGAAATTTTCTTTGTCCATTTATGGGTTAATTGGTAGTATTTAATTAGTAGTTTATCAATATATTTAATTAGTTAGTCCAAGAGTTACAACAAATTATATAAAATGGCGAAACTTATAATATAAAAGTAAACATTCAATATGTCCATTAAATTGTTAGATATTTTTAAAAATAAAAATAGAATAAAAGTCAGATTTTACATTATTTTTTATTATTTTGGTAATTGCCATAATATTTTACAAGCTTTAAATTATATTGATCAATTTTAAGTAAAAAATTTATTTTATAAAGATGCTTGACATTACTTAGTTTTTATTTTTTACCACTTTTTACTTATTTTTTAATTTTTACCACATTTTAATGATTAGTTGTTTATTTATTTTTATATAATTAGTTAACTTTCAAATAATTCTCTTCACATATTTAGTTTACGGTTTGATTTTTAGTTTGATTTATTTTGTTTTTTAATTATTTAAATATTTAAAATATTATATTTAATTTATAATTTTTCCCCATATTTCATTTTAAATTTTTTTATTTTGTATTTTAAATTATTTAATTTGTTCAAACTTTCTTGATTTGTGAAACTCTCATTTCCTCTATTTTTTTATCGTGTCATATAAAAAAGAGAAAAAATAAAGTTTATATTGACACCTAATTTTTGTTTCGTTTTCACTTTTTAGCTTTTATTTCATTTTGATTTTATTTTTTCAGTTTCAACGTCATTCAAAAAATAAATAAATATGATAACTCAAATTGATAACAAATATTTAGGCCAAGTCCAAAATATTAGACGTACTAGAAAAATTGAAAGAACATGAGATTGTTACTATAAATTGAAAGGTAAGAATACCTGAAAAAGGAGAGGACGAGATATGGGAAAAGAAAGCAGGAAAAGAAAGAGAGAGAGATAATTGAAGGGAAAAAAAGAAGGCTCTTGATTAAGATACTGTAACACCCTAACCCCATATTAAGGGATTACTTACGAATAAAACCTGAACTAACTAGGAAGCAGCGTATAAAAAGTTTGAATACCAATGATACTAAGGATCAAGTCTGTTTACAAGATATGAACCATGCTTTAATTAATAAAGTCCTGGATATTTAAGCATTATAAAAGATATGCACTAAAGCATTAACATAATTGAGTCTCGTAATTCTTGAAGTTACCTCGAATTATTACAACCTCTTTCTAAAAAAGAATCATAATAAGTAGAACAAGTTCACGATTCGCCTCATACACATATACTACTAGGACACAACCTAATAGCTCACGACTCAGGCTCGTGATCAGGTAACTCGAAGTCTCATAGAATGGCAAGGCCAAGGCACGCTTGTGCTCACGAACCTCTTCCATCAATAGTACCTGAAAACAACGCCCCAAAGGTGAGTTTATAAAACTCAATAACATAGACTTGAAATCAAAATATTTTTACCGTTGTTTTGACCATACGTGGTGTCATGGCGTATGGGAAAATCCTCAACTTATTACATAAGTATATTTAATCAAACTATATACCTTAATGAACCTCAACATAGCGATTGCCAATGAATGTTAGGACATAGAGCATGTATCAGACACACAGTCTAATCATATTCACTTAGACAATTACCATTTTGCTAAGTGATTCACAAGTTCAAACCTCAAATCATCTTATGCAAACAACCAATTAATCGATATTGTTTACAAGACAAATCACAAATCATAATTACAATCATAATGGATGTACCCACTTGGTGCCACTCAATAACCCAAGAAAAGAGTGAGAGCTATTCATTTATATACCGCTCCACCATGGGATCCTCGTAATTGGAAAAACCCTCAAATAACCAAAGACGAGTTTACATTATTACGTAAACACCCTCAAACACAATCAAACTTATTCACAAAACATTTTCAATTAATGCATTGCTATTTCACATTTGTCATAGTCTCATATTATCCTTAACCTTAAACAAACTCAATCATAAATCATTAACACACAACACATCACAATTCATTATCAAATAATGTATGGCTCTAACACATTCCTTTTAGCCTCACACCATTCATTTAAGCATAGGAAAATGAGACTTAACACAAAGATTAAGAGTTTGGGAAAGCATTAGAAAGGAGCAGAAAAACACACAAAAATGGTGTTGTTGGTCACCCGAGCAGTGGTAGAGTTGCACTGTTGGTGCACTGCTTCGCTAGTGACCCAGGGGGTTCGCCAATGATCGATGCTTTGAAAAATCTGCATAATTGTGTTTTTCTACACTTCCAAATTCCTTGTCACATTCCAACCCAATCCTAATCACAATGGAGTAGATCCAAGGCAAATTCACACATATACATACTAAGAATCAAAGGCACATTAAGAATCAAAACAATAGAATTCTTAACATGCTTAGTCACAAGGTTTTAGTTCAACACTTCTAAATTCAATAACAACACATCAATTACCAATAACAACATTCATATGGTTAGAATCAACCAATAGCATTCAAGCATGTGACTCAGCTCAATCACTTTTCACATTCCAATTCAAACCAAGATAATTTCAACAAGGGTTTCAAGGCAATTATATGCATACACTACTAGGAATTCAAGACATATCCAAAGCCAAGACAAACATGGAACTTAGCATACATGAAGCACAACCATACCAAGTGAACACATACATACATCATGGTGCATACAATTTCACATTCAAGTAACTTAGAGCCCAAACTCATGCAAAAGGGCTAGCTCACATGCTGAGCCACTTCAAATTTGAAATCACGCATATTTTCACACATAACAACAATTTGTGTAATTTTGATTGGAGCTCGAGTGGAAATACAATGGTCTGAACAACACACATTGTTTTAGGGGGGTTGGGGGCAGCCGTCCAACCCTATTTCAGTCAAACCCCATACAAGACTATTTAGTATAATTAATAAGCTAATTATTGAACTAATAAATTTAATCTTAAAGCCTAGCACACCCTAAGGAAGGTTTTGGGGGAAGTCTATGTTACCTTAATAATCCCAAATTAGGGATTTGAGTTCCAAAAATCCCCTTTCCTCTTCTTCCATCGTTCTGAGCTCAGATTGATCTTCTCCACCAATTAAGTCCACATGCAAGTAAAAACATTCATTCATAAATAATCTAAGCTCATTTGCATTACAATCTAACTAGGATTGAAACCCTATAGGTTAAGGACCAAAACCATAACCCAAACCTACCAAAACAAGGTAGAAATTAGTGAAGAAACAGCATGAAACACGGCCTGGCCGTGCTGTACAAAACGGCCGCGTCAGGCCTCTGCAGAATTTCTGCAGACGAGCGTCAACTTCGCAGATTTTATTAACATATCAAACGAAGTCGGAATTGGGCAAAATTAGGATGTCTAGTTTATGAATATAATTTTTATTTTAGAGGATGTCCTCCCAATTAGTGCAGTTTTAACAAACAAGCAACTGATGTCAGAAAACAGGACAACATTTATTCCTTAACTTGTAAATTCTATATCTAATTCAATTCTTAACATTTTCAAGTGATTCTTGGGCCTAAAATGAAGCCCCTCATGTCTAGTTTACATAGAAACAAGAATCATTTCAATACAAGGTCTATAGAGAGAGTTATACTCGAAATACCAGAGAAATCTTAACATGCATGTTCACTAGGTTGTAACCCAAACTTCTACTAAGTCAACATCAAATTCCCACTCCACAATCTGAACCTTAGACTAACTAAACCACATGCAAAAGGAAATAAAAACCTAATGGGGGTCTTATTGGTTGCCCACCACCTAAAGGAGAAGAACTCACCTCAAAAAGAAGAAATGGAGTTGAATAGCTTGAGTTCTCCTTCCTTCTCCCTCTTATAATTTCGAGCTCCTCCTTCTTGCTTACTTGAACCAGCTCTTGAAGCTTCAACAATGGAGGATGTTCAGCCCAAACTCCTCCTTTGACAAGGATTGATTGGAGTCATCAAAGCTTGACCCTCTTACAGCCCCAAAACCCTAGCTTTCTTCTTCTTTTCCCCTTTTTCCTCTTCTTCCTTCTCTCTACATTTCTAATTTTTGCTTCTTCCTTTGTTTGTGGCTGCTGGAAATCGATGGAGGGAGGGAGTAATAGGGTTTGGAGAGAGTTCTAGGGTGGATTTAAATGAAACATGGTGTATGGTGGTCACTTGGGTTAAGTTAATTAAAAACTTGCTAATAAACCCTTATTAATCCTCTTGATTAAATCTTAGGTTCCTAATAATAACTTAAGTAATTTTAATCAATTAAAACTACTCGTCATTAATCAGTCCCGCAAATCCTAAATCATTGGGTAAAATTACCATTTTACCCTTTGATTCAAATTGATTTTAAACTACCAAATTAAGGTTGTGTACTATATTTAATCCTCGGGGATTAAATCTCTTTTCACTTAGGTTTTCTAATAATTAGGCTTAAGGGTTTTGGGATGTTCTGATACACAATACCATCGAAATTTATTTCACTACGATCGAAAAACCATATTTCTTTGTGATCCGAGGTTCAGATCTCATTGACCTTAAAGTACTCGCTGACGAGAGAAGAGAAATATTAAAGAGAGCATAGAAAAAGCGTGTAGAAGAGATGAAACACTAAGAAATTTGAATTTTTGGCATTGGACTTTGTTAGAACAATAACAATAGGGTGGGCGAGTGGCTTGGTTGTTGTGTGCATTCATTTGCATCTTAAAAATTTACTTTCGGTGATGATTGGTTTGCTTAGTGAATTATTATTAGAATGTCGAGCATAATCTTTTCGATAAAAGATTTCATTTAATACATTTTCCTTCGTGTGTATAGTCCATATATCTTTGATTAGAAGGGCTATTTGTTGATTATTTTATGGATGAGTCTTTAAGTTTTGCGTTTGACTCTAGACTTTAGATGTTGAAATTATTATTTCATGAAATATATCATGGTTCTCATTCTTCATCACTATTTAAAATCCATTTTCAAAGAGTTTTAGGCAAAATTTTCTTTTAAAAAAACACTCGCAAATGCTTCTGTTGTCCCTTCTATTTTTATTGCTTTTTACCTTTCATCAAAAGTATACATGTTTATTATTGATGATGTAAAGGTTTTGCGTATAAATTACATCAATTGCTTTTGTGCTGCAGTTTAAAATATTGGGTTTTGTTTCTCTTTTGTCAGCATGTCTGCCATTTTGGTTTATAATGATTCAACCATACAAGTTTGAGATTGATGAGCTTAGAATAACGTTAAACATGTATACTAATTACCAATTGAAATAATAAAATAGTTGAAGCAAATTTCAATACACTACATATGGGTAAAAACTTAAAATATTATCCAAATTTTTAAACTTTACAATATTTTCAGTATAATTTATTTTAAATAAAAACAATTTTTAAGCATTACGCCTTATTAAATATTTTTATTTTTGTACAAATAAATGAAAAGCAGTTGTTGAAATAAAACATATTATTTGATCACGTATGTTTATTTAAAAATACAAATATTTTATTTACAATAGTATATCAAATTAAAAAACAATTATTTATTCAGATAAATTCGTAAATAAATAAACTTTTATATAACATTAAATAAATTTAGTAATTAATTATCTAATTAAAAGTTAAATACTTTTAAAATTTTAAAAAATAGGGCAACATTGGAATTTTGTTGTCCATTTATGGATTTATTAGTAATATTTAATTAGTAGTTTATTAATACATTTAATTAGTTAGTCAAGAGTTACAAAATTGTATAAAATGGTGAAACCCTATAATATAAAAATAAACATTCAATACGTCCATTAAATTCACTAGCGCAAAAAAGGCAATTTACGCCAATTAAATTTGAAATTTAACACCAGGTGTTTTGCCGGTGTAGATACTACCGGTGTTGTATGTCCCTACTTTTTACACCGGATATTTAACCGGTGTAAAAAGTCACTTTTTACATCGGTTTTTTATATAACGTGTGTTTTATATATAGTTAGTATTATAATTATGAATTTTTAATATTTAATAAAATGTCTAGGAATTTGTATACCTAATAGTTAATACAACCAATAATAAAATAAATTTGTCAATATAATAATATTTAAAAATAATATCTAAATAGAGTAATAAAGTGATAAAATTGATGTAAGGTAAATTAAAGATTGTAACTCATGAATAAAAATAATTTTGAATTTAATGTTCAAACTCAAGCTTCCTTTACATATATACATGTATATATATATATATATGTATATGTATGTATATATTATTTACGTAAAACATAAAATGTAAACATAATTTTTTTTTGATAAAAAATGTAAACATAAATTTATATAATGTATTTAATGTAATATGAATATAAATTTATATATAACTCTGACTCTCGCGATGTAAAACATACTATATATTATTATTATATAATAACATAACATTTTATGTTACTATATAGTATTAAATATTACATAAGTTATTTAAGTAAATTTTATATTGTTTTTCTTGGTGTGGTCTATTGTCCATCAAGCGATAATATATTAGACAAAAAGTTATGTTCTTGAAGCAAGTATTTGTCCCATGTTGTTCTCCATTTTTATTTTCAAGTACCTCAATATGAATTAAAGCACTCTAAGAACATTCTTGAAGTGTATTTGCTTGTGTGCACATAGATTTTAGGATTTCAAAGTGTTGGGAAAAATACATAAGTAGCACTCTGATTTACCTACATCGCCCGAGGATCTTTGATCTAATGTGGAGGAATCTCACACACACAAAGGAATAAAAAGACACAATGAGTTACGTGGTTCGGCATCTCTTGCCTACGTCCACGGAATACCTCAACAAAATTATTACACTATCATAAAATGAGATTACAAGATAGTATTGTAACTCACCCCACAATATAACAAGTTTTCTGGTAAAAACTTGAAAAACCAACCCTATTTGTGTATCACCTTACAAAATCGAATACCTCACTCAGATCTGGACCCAAAATTTCTTGTTGTGGGGAAAATTTCATTTAAATTTGTAACAAAAAAATATATAACCTTTGTTTTTGAAATTATAAATTTACATCATAATTGTTCTTCTGAGAACTAGAAGCACCGAGTGATTGTCTTATTTTCAACATTCTCAAAAATCTCTCTCTATATAAGTAACTAAGCAGTCATTCGATCATTCATCTCCCATACGATTTCACATTCAAATTTGATTATATTCATAGTAAAGAAAGATTTTTAACCATTCTGATTGGCATCAGTAGTATCAAAGCTAACTCTAAAAGCAAATATACCAATAGATGTGTAACATTTTAGAAATTTTTAAAGTACCCCACCTATTTTTTTCTGGAAAGTTCCCCACCTAAAATCTAAATGATATATATTATTAATTATTGAATTTTAGAGATTCCTAGTGTTCAATTCTAACTTTATGCAATTTCACTGATTCATACGTTATTATTATTAGTATTATTATCGTTATAAATTTGTATAGTATAAATTTTGTTAATGGTGTACTTTGTCGTTTATGCCCACGTCCTTTTTTAAGGAGATGAAACTCATGTCTCATAATCCTTACACTCCAAAAATTAATGTATAATATATATATATATATATATATATTATATATACATATTAGTTAAAAATTTTGAAATTTAAGTGGGGACAAATGCCCCAAATGCAGTTTGTCGTCAGTGCCTTGACCTCACTCAAGAGTTACAAAGAATGATAACACTCAAACATTCGGGTGCTTCTCTACATTTTGCACCCTCGGGTCCCTCTTGCACCACCTATTTCCCTCATATGTCATCCTCATTTGTAGAAGACGAGCAACAAATACATACAATGTATTTTTATCTGGTCTGTTGAGATATGACACCTTTATATTGTATTTATTGAGATATGTTTTTCTTATTTCCTCTTTGTAAATATTCCATATTTCTTTGTTTCCTCTTTTTATTAGAAAAACATATCTGCACCATATCTTCCAAATATTTAATAAATAAACAACACAACATCATATCTCGTGGGTCCCACTTAGGAGGAAGCCCACCTGACCCAGTTCAACTTTTTCTTCACTCAACTATATAAATTGCTATTCATCTTATTTCTTTTGTCCTAAACCCTACCAGCTCCCACTCTATATCAGTCATTAGCTTCCAAAATATATTGCAAAATTTTGTTTTCTTTGCCCAATTTTTTACATCATGAGCGTCACATGTGATGGCGTGGCATGTGTTTTTCATCTACAGGCTTTAGCGGTGCATGTTATTGAACAACATCATTGAATTGGATATTAGAATCCAGTGACGACCACCACCAAATACAAGCGTGCGGCGTCAACCTCCAAATGCTCAGTGTCAACAACCAAATGCTCGGCGTCAATCTTTTGACTTGAACCAATCTCTAATGCCGAGCCTTTCGATCTTAATGCCCTCCTAGGCGGAGGAGTGATTAGACTTATCTAATGGAGAATTATAATGTTTTTATTAGTATTTAGAAATTAAAATTTACATTGATTTTCTGTTTCTAGGTAGTTTAAGGATTTATCCTACTTAAAAGAAGAATCCAAATTTAATTTAAGTATCGATTACTACTTCATCAGATTAAGGTGTACCAAATAGGGTTTTTACACATAGTCAAAACATATTAATGTTTGTTAGTTTTTTTTTGAGATTAATGTTGTTTAGTTTTGCCGATAAGCGTATTGATTCAAAAAATATAGACTTTAGTTTAAACTCAAGCATTCATGATTCTAGCCTTTTTTTTTGACAGAAATGATTCTAACCTGTTGTTTCTTGGTTTTAAGTTGTATATGAAAATTGAAAATGTTTTAGGTCAATTAATCTAAAAATAAAAAATAAAAATCAATACATTCCTGTTTTGGTTGCTTGACATATAGTAATTAGTTTTTTTAGATTATCCATGAATAATACCTATGTTATTCAAATATTCAAATTTTGATCAATAAATTATTTGGTATGTAAACAATTAAATTAATCCGATAATTAAGTAATTATATATACATATATAAAAATTAAATTAAACATATCAATTTATACAAACTAATAGAATTTAGAGTGACCTAAGCACTTCCTTTAAAATATCACTATCGAGCTACTGCGGATGTGCGAGATAATAAATTTAATTTTATAAATATACTATTTTAAAATAGGTTTAATTGTATTTTTGGCCTCAACTTTCTCCAATTTGGCAATTTTGATCTCTCTATTTTATTTTTGGTGATTTTGGTCCTCAACTTTCTCAATTTGGCAATTTTGATCCCATACTTTTTAAATGCACTTTTGGTCCCACAAAATCATGGATTTTTGCATTTTGGGTCCCACACCTTCCCAAAATCCAAGATTTTGGGACCAAAATGCACAATTCACGATTTATGGGACCAAAAGTACAATTAAAAAACACGGCGCCTGAAATTGTAACATCCCAAATTTTCTTTAAATTAGTACTTTAAAATAAATTTCCCAGTGTTCAATTCTAACTTTATGCAATTTCACTTATTCATAAGTTATTATTATTGGTATTATTATCGTTATAAATTTGTATAGTATAAATTTTGTTAATGGTATACTTGTCGTTTAAGCCCGTCCTTTTTAAGGAGATGAAACTCATGTCTCATCATCCATACACTCCAAAAGTTAATGTATAATATATATATATATATAGTATATATATATATATATATCTATATATATATATACATATTAGTTAAAAGTTTTGAAATTTAAGTGGGGACAAATGCTGCCCCCAAATGCTAGAAGTTTGTGAGTTAAATACTGACCTCACTCAAGAGTTGTAAAGAATGATAACAATCCCTCATTTGGGTGCTTCTCTACATTTTGCACCCCCTCGGGTGCCTCTTGTACCACCTTTTTCTCTCATATGTCATACTCATTTATAGAAGACGAGAAACAAATACATACAATATATTTTTATGAGATTTTGTTGAGATATGACATCTTTATATTTTATATTTATTGAGATCTGTTTTCATTATTTCCTCTTTGTAAATATTCCATATTTCTTTGTTTCCTCTTTTTATTGGAAAAACATATACGCACCATATCTTTCACATATTTGGCAAATAAACAACACAACATCATATCTCGTGGGTCCCACTTGGGAGAAACTCACCCTACACAGTTCAACTTTTTCTTCAACTGAACTATATAAATTGCTATTCATCTTATTTCTTTTGTCCTAAACCCTACAGCTCCCACTCTATATCAGTCATTAGCTTCCAAAATATATTGCAAAATTTTGTTTTCTTTGCCTAATTTTGTTACATCATGAGCGTCACATGTGATGAGTGTTGCATGTATTTTCATCTGCATAGGCTTTAGCGGTGCATGTTATTAAACAGCGTCATCCGGGTGGATATTAGAATCCAGTGACGACCACCACCAAATCAAGCGTGTGGCGTCAACCTCCAAATGCTCAACATCAACCTCCAATTGCTCGGTGTCAACAACCAAATGCTCGAGCGTCAATCTTTTGACTTGAACCAATCTCTTAATGCTCGACCTTTGGATCATAATCGCCTCCTAGGCCGGAGGGTGATTAGACTTATCAATGGAGAATTATAATGTTTTATTAGTATTTAGAAATTAATATTTCACGTTGATTTTCTGTTTCTAGGTAGTTTAGGATTTATCCTACTTAAAGTAGGTATCTAAATTTAATTTAATTTAATTATCGATTACTACTTCATCAGATTAATGTGTACCAAATAGGTTTTGACACATAGTCAAAACATATTAATGTTTGTTAGTTTTTGAGATTAATGTTGTTTAGTTTTGCCAATACACGTATTGATTCAAAATAAAATATAGACTTTTGGTTTAGACTCAAGCATTCATGATTCCAACCTTTCTTTCTTTTTTTTTTTGTGAAATGATTCTAACTTTCTTTGGTTCTTGGTTTTAAGTTGTATATGAAAATTGAAAATGTTTTTGGTCAATTAATCTAAAAAAATGAAAAATAAAATTCTATACATTTGTTTTGGTTGCTTGTATATAAAATTATGTAATTATATATAGATATATATAAATTAAATTAAACATATCAATTTATACAAACTAATAGAATTTAGAGTGACCTAAGCACTTCATTTAAAATATCACTATCGTGCTACACACGGATGTGCGAGATAATAAATTTTGAATTTTATAAATATACTATTTAAAAAGGTTTAATTGCATTTTTGGCACAACTTTCTCAATTTGGCGATTTTGATCCCCATACTTTTTAAATACACTTTTGGTCTCACAAAATCATGAATTTTTGCACTTTGGGTCCTACACCTTCCCAAAATCCAAGATTTTTGGGACCAAAAATGTACAATCCACGATTTATGGGACCAAAAGTGCAATTAAAAAACACGGCGACTGAAATTGTAACATCCCAAATTTTCTTTAAATTAGTACTTTAAAATAAATTTGGATCTTAGGGGTAAAGTGGTAATTTTACCCAAAGATTTAGGAAATATGGGACTGATTATTATTTTGTAATTTTTATGGATTAAATTACCCAATGTTTAATTAAGGACCTAAGAATAATTAAGGAATTCAGAAAGAGACCTATAAGTCCTATTTTAGTAAAATTCCACACCATTACCCCACCATACACTCCATTTCACTTAATTCCACCTTAGCACTCTCTCAATCTCTCTTCCCCTCCCTTTTATTTCGAACAGAAGCAGAAAAAAAGGAAAGAAGAGAAGAGAAAGAAACGAGAAGAAGAGAAGGGGAAAGAGAGAGGCCGCGATGATGATGAAGAAGAGGAGAAGGGAAAAGCTACAGTGCTCCCGGTGCATTTGGGGGCCTTGGCGAGGAGGAGGAAGGGTGGCGCACCACCTTCTTTGCTTGAGCGAGAGAGAGGCGGAGACGGACCAAGAGAGAGATCGGGCAAAGTGGGAGCTCGAGGGACGAGAGATGGAGCTTCGAGCGAAAGGAGAAGAAGAAGGAAAGGAAAAGGAAGAGTAGGATCAAGAGTTCTCAACTACCTTCTTCATCTCCATCAACACCCAAAGTTAGGGTTTTGTTCTCCAAACAACCAATGTGAGTGTCCTTTTTGGGATTATTTCATATAGAGGTTGGGAACCTTTAAAAACCCATTATTAGGTTGATTACCTTCATTTCATGTCTTGGTTGTTGGTTCTTGACCTTGATGCAAAATTTGATGATTTGGGGTTATTGAAAGAACCCCAATTTATGTTAATCTTGGTATGGCTTGTGTGCGTTTAGGGTGTTTCTGATATGTCTTCAAAGAGTATTCTTGTCAATTTTGTATTAGGAACCATGAGCCTTTAGATTGGCTCATGGACTTGTTTTTAATCTTTCAAGATTAATTAGATTTATGTATTGTCATAGTTAGTGCTATGGTAAGATTGAAGTGTATGTCACCTTCAAAGCATGATGACTTTAAGGATTATATTGTTTGATTATGAATTATTGATGAGTAAAGTATCAAGTTAAGCTTTGTAATGCATAAGTGAGGGTAAGGGAATGTGGAAGAATTTAAATTGATGGAGGTTCAAGAATCCTTCCTTACTCAAATCATATTATCTCCCCTTACAATTAGTGTTGGTTTATTATTGATGAGCTTAAGTTTGAAATGTATTTCTTTTGAATAGAGTTTTAAAACTAAAATGATCATGAACCTTACATCCTTATGCTAGCTATTTGGTGCAACTCGTTTAACTGATATTTGTAATTCATTAATGGTATGTAAGGGGATGGGGTAAGAGAACTCACTGAAATTTTTATATATCATCCCTTTCCTTTATTTGTTTCAGATGACAGGGATGCCAATAACTGAGGATGTCAGTCAATAGTCTACAGGATCACGAGTCTCTCTTTAATGTCTTAAGTACTATGTACGGAGTCATTTTTATTACGTGTCTTTTTATGTCAAGTGATATTGGGAAGAAAATTGTATAAATTTGATTAGTCATCATTCACTCTTTTATTATAAAGTTTTGTATTGATCAAAGTAATTTTAAGCTTTTCAAAACTCTGGTTTATGATTCTTTAGGTATTCAAAGCTTTTAAGCAGTCAATGTTCTGTAATTACCTTTAAAGGTTTATTATTTTAGCAAGTAATCCCCTGATTAGAGTCGGGGCGTTACAGAAATCGCCAAATTGAGAAAGTTAGGGGACTAAAATCATAAAAAATAAAATATGGAGACCAAAATTGCCAAATTGAGAAAGCTGAAGGACCAAAAGTGCAATTAAGCCTTTTAAATATTAATTTGTGTATAGTAAAAATAAAATAATAAATTTTAAAATTGTTACATATAAGTTAGTAGTATTTTTTTTTTATAATATATGGATTGCATTTTTTGCATTTTCTTAATTTCTTTACCTCTGTGAATCTTTACTATTGTATTATTTTAATTTAGGCATTATGAATTTTGCTAATATGATCGATAATTTTCATAATTTCCACTTTGACATTAATATGATAACAACTCAATTTTTAATTAATTACCCAAATCTCTCATGATTTCTTGTGAAAGAATACTTCTTTTAAAATAAATCACTCATAAATAATATAATTTCGATTATATCAATATCAGTTTTGATTGAGTTAATGAACATTGGAGTTTACTCTGACAAAATAATTACACTATCATCAATTTTCATTTAGCCAGCAATAAATAGTGTTTTTAAGTTGTTTTCATATAAGATAGCAAATCAATCAAAAAATTAAGGTGGTAAACAAAGATATGTAATTCATTTGTTTTTAAATCCATCAATATTATTAATAATATTGTTATTATTATTTCGAAACTTTTAAATTGTTATAGATTATATGCTATTTCAAAAAATATTTATATCTCTCGATATTCAAAAATCATATAAATATTAAAAATATGAAATTTAGATATTCAATATTTAAATCTCATATCTCTTAATTTTATATGTTTATAGAATATAAAATATTTAAGTTACGTCAACTCTCTGTTAAGTTCTGCTATTATACATCATCAAAAATAAAGTTTTGCTATTATAGTTTTTTCATGTAAGCATTATCGGCTTTATAATTTATTCCATTTTAAGTTAATTCTCTTTATTATATTTATTTCCATAAGTTTAAATTGTTGTTATTTGGTATCGCATATGACATTTTCCTAGTGTCTTAACATTTAGAAAATACAACTGTGATAGTATATTCATGTTGTTGTTATTTTGTATCTTTTAGATCTTTTTATCGTTAGTGTTGAGTCTTTTGTTTAGTTGCGAGAGTTGAGTTCTCTGTTTAGTCATTAGGATTGATATTTCTTTTGATGTTGTTTTATTAGCCCCAAGAGGTGAAGCTAGAATTTAACTTTAGAGTACCGAGATAATTGTTGTTATTTGGTATACTTATCTGACATTTTCTGGTGTCTTTACATTTAGAAAATACAACTTTGTTAGTATATTTACGTTGTTATTATTTTGTATCTTTTAGATCTTTTATCGTGAGAGTTGAGTCTTTTGTTTAGTCACGAGTTGGGTTCCTGTTTAGTCATTATGATTGATATTTCTTTTGTTGTTGTTTTATGAGCCCCAAGGGTGAAACTAGGAATTTAAATTTAGGGGACCAAGATAAAAAATAAAACTTAATAAAAAATTTCAAATTTCCACATGTAATAGTTTTTAATGGGGTAAATAGTTTTTTTTAAAGCAGAATTTTTACTACATTTTAATGAATTAAAGTAAATAGTTTTCTCCACTAAATTAAATAATATTTATAATTAATATCTATAACAATGTAATAGGTTGTTTTTCTATTTAGACTTTTAACCTATACATATAACATAAGTGTACATCTATATATATATAAATGAATGTTGTCTACAGGCAACATTGAAAATTTTCTTTGTCCATTTATGAGTTAATTGGTAATATTTAATTAGTAGCTTATCAATACATTTAATTAGTTAGTACAAGAGTTACAACAAATTATATAAAATGGCGAAACTAATAATATAAGTAAACATTCAATATGTCCATTAAATTGTTAGATATTTTCAAAATAAAAATAGAATAAAAGTCAGATTTTACATTATTTTTTATTATTTTGGTAATTACGTATTATTTTACAAGCTTTAAATTATATTATTTAATTTCACGTAAAAAAAGTTTATTTTATAAAAAGATGCTTGACATTACTTAGTTTTTAATTTTTACCACATTTTAATGATTAGTTGTTTATTTATTTTTATATAATTATTTAACTTTCAAATAATTCTCTTCAAATGTTAGTTCTACGGTTTGATTGTTAGTTTGATTTATTTAGTTTTTAATTATTTAAATATTTAAATTATTATATTTGATTTATAATTTTTCCCCATGTTTCATTTTAAATTTTTTTATTTGGTATTTTTAAATTATTTAATTTATACAAACTTTCTTGATTTGTGAAAATCACATTTCCCTAATTTTTATCATGTCATATAAAAGAAAAAATAAAGTTTATATTGACACCTAATTTTGTATCGTTTTCACTTTTTAACTTTTATTTCATTTTGATTTTATTTTCCAGTTTCAACGTCATTCAAAAAATAAATAAGTATGATAATGCTCAATTGATAACAAATATTTAGGCTAAGTCAAAATATTAGGCGTACTAGAAAAATGGAAAAAGAACATGAGATTGTTACTATAAATTGAAAGGTAAGAATACGAAAAAGGAGAAGGGCGAGATAAGGGAAAAGAAAGTAGGAAGAGAAAGAGAGAGACAATTGAAGGGAAAAAAAAGAAGGCTCTTGATTAAGATACACAATACCATCGAAATTTATTTCTCTCGATTGAAAAACCATTTTTGTTGCGATCCGGAGTTCACTTTGGTCTCATTGACCTTAAAGTACTCTGCTTGAGAGAAGAGGAATATTAAAGAGAGCATAGAAAAATGTGTATAAGAGATGAAACACTAAGAAATTTGAATTTTTGGCATTGGACTTTGTTAGAACAATAACAATAGGGTGGGCGAGTGGCTTGGTTGTTGTGTGCATTCATCTGCATCTTAAAAATTTACTTTTCATTGATGATTAGTTTGCCGTGAATTATTATTGGAATGTCGAGCATAATCTTTTAGATAAAATATTTCATTTAATACATTTTCTTTGTGTGTATAGTCCATATATCTTTCTTTTTTGATGGAATAGTCAATATATCTTTGATTAGAAGGGCCATTTTTTGATTATTTTCACGGATGAGTCGTTAAGTTTTGCGTTTGATGTAACATCCCAAATTCCCTAAAGCCTAATTATTAGGAAATCCTAAAGCAGCAGATTTAATCCCTAAGGATTAAATATGGTTCATTACCTTAATTTGGTAGTTTAAAACCAATTTGGAATCAAAGGAGTAAAATAGTAATTTTACCTAATGATTTAGGATTTATGGGACAGTAATTAGGGAGTAGTTTTAATTGATTAAAATTACTCAAGATGTTATTAGGGACCAAAAGGTTAAATGGTGGAATTGAATGAGGACTTGTAAGTCAAAATCTAGTAAAAAACCTTTGACCTGAACCATCTTACACCACATCCCACTTAATCCCACCTTAGCACCTCTCCTTCACCCCTTTTACTTCCTCCCCCATGACTGAACAATAAACCGGAAGAAGAGAAGAAAAGAAAGAAAAGGAGAAAAGAGAAAGAGAAGAAAGAAGAGAAGAGAGGAAGAAGGAGGAGTTAGCGATCGGAGGAGAGGAAAGGGGCGGTGTCGCTGCATGCCTGGACTTGCGATAAGCGCACCACCATGTGAGAGAAGGAAGAAGGAAGCGAGAGAGGTGGGCCGTAGAGAGGAGGTGGCGGCTGACCACCGTGAGAGAGAGAGAGAGGAGTTGAGTAGAGAGAGAGGAGAGTTGAGAGAGAGAGTGAGCAGAGATTGAGAGATAGTGAGGAGAGGGACTCGAGATGGGTGAAGGAAAAGGAAGGACCAACCATAGATTCAAGGAATTGAAGAAAGAAGAAAGAAGATGAAAGCTTTGAACCCATCCCATGGAGAGTTGGGACTGCATGTGGACTTTTTTGGAGAAGAAGGAGAAGAATGGAACTCAGTTGGTATGATCGAGGAAAAGAGGGTTTTAGAGCTCAAATCCTAACTTGGGATTTCTCGGGTAACATAGACTTCCCAAAACCTCCCTTAGGGTGTGCTTTAGGCTTCTACTATTAAATTTATTAGTTCCATAATTAGTTTATTAGTCATCTTGAATGGTCTTGTATGGGGCTTGGGTGAAATAGGGGTTGGATGGTTTGCCTTTAACCCCCACTAAACCAATGTGTGATGTTAAATCTTTGTTGCGAGTTCCATTGAGCTCTAATCGGAATAATTAATATAGTTATCTTGTATGTTAAATATGTATGATTTAGGTCTTGTTGAGGCTCGGCATTGAGCTAGCCCATTTGTATGATTTTGGGGCAATAAAGTTATTTGAGATTGAATTAGCATGCACTAAGATATATGTATTAAGCTTAGTGTAGATGATACTTTGATAAAGTATTAATCACTCTTTACACATTTTAAGTTTCCTAATGATCTCGATTTCTTAATATGTTTTGGATTCAAATGAACATGTGTACATGGCTTTGAAATCCTTATTGAAATCATCTTGGATTGGATTGAAAATTGTTTATGTGTGAGGATGTTTTGCGTTTTAGCTGCAAACCCATCATATAAATACTTTGGTCACTTTCGATGTGGCGGGGACCCCTTGGCGAGGACTTACATGGAGTCCTTCCTCATTTTGATCTTTGGGCTTTGCCAAGTGGGTACATTCTATGATTCTTGTGATATATATTGCATTATTAATTAGTGCTCCTTGATTGAATTGTGTGTGAAAATCTTGTGAGTAACATATCCTTGATTAATCAAGGCAGTCACCCCGTATAAGCGGAGGCTGAAGGAGTATACTTAGGATGTTACAATATAAGCCGCTTGTATTCCTCGATAGGAATTGTTTGGAATGTTTGCAATTTGCTCTGCTACCCCATCGTAAGTGATTAGCTACCACCTTTGCCGTTGGGGCCACTTGACTTTATCCTTCTATATATAAGTTTTACCCATTCTGCGTTTGAGGTGGGCCTTTGGCTTTATCCTTGTATCACGAGTTTTACTCATTTTTGCAATTGGGAATTTGGGTCAAGTGGGGACATTCATTGTGGTCCTTTGGACATTTGTTTACAATTGCTTCTCTTTAAATATGTCCATTGCATTACTATGAATTGTGATTTGCTTGTAAACATTATTGAACACGTGTGTGCAATGATTATGAATTGAGGTTGGTGAAAAGTGATCGTGTTATGTTTAGGTTATGTGTTGATGTGTGTTTGGGAGTTGGAAACTTAGTTGCACTATCATGTTTGAGGTTTGATTAAGGATAGTGAACAAATAAATGTGTATATATTTATGGGGAGGATTTTCCATATGTCGCACACCACGTATGGCTGAGAATAATGGTAGAAGTGTTTTTATTATAAGTCTATGTTATTGGAGTTTTATAAACTCACCTTTGAAACGTTGTTTTTCGGTACAACTATTGATGAGGTTCAAAGCATTGGATTGTGCTCGGTCTTGCCTTCGGCGAGACAGGAGTTCTGGATCACCAGTCGTGTCTTGGTTTTGAGTTGTGTCTTTGTGTAATTAAGAGATTTATGTATAATTTGTAATGGTGTTTTAAATTAGCTATTCTTTGAAAAGAAGTTGTAATAACTAGGATTAGGTTAAACTTTCGAGAACTACTGGTTTCACGTTTCACAGTGTATCTTGAAGAAATTCTGAGACCTATTTCCTTAAATACATGAGGTTTAATTAGTAAGTAATCACACTAATTAGAGTTAGGGTGTTCACGTTGTAATGGTACTGTCAGGAAGTAGATTAGGCCTCTCTGACTTTGTGATTCAGAAGTGTGTCCTAGGCGTATTGATCAGGTTTAGGAAAGAATTAGGAGTGTGTCTGTAAGTCCTAAAGGAGTTTCTAAGTACTTTCGATAAAGTGTGTGAGAGTAGGCAAATACACCTCAGGAGTTTATTCTAAGCACGAGGAATTGAAGAGCAGAGGCAGGAATATTGTCTTATATGCTCGCTGCTAAGATATCTTTATATAAGTGTGTGATGTTTGGTGTGACCCTTTGTAAATTACCTTGCCCATATATGCATTTCTCCACTCTTGAAACTTTGGTTAGTTAGGGGCATAAAAGTAGCATTAAAAATCTTGCACACTTTAGCTATATGATTGGATGGTTTTGATTGTATTGAAATGTCTTAGTGTCGAGTGGGGGAGGTTTGAGGAAGAGATGATGCATTTATATCGATTGATTATGATACTTAACTTAGAATTACAAGTGTATGAGATTAAGTATGTTAGGTTGGTACTTGGTTGGAAGTAGATCTTGAACAAGGCTCTAGGAATAAAATTCTGCACTTGTATCCTTTGTTGGATTAGCTTGAATTGAGGTTTAAATTGCATGTCTTTATGAGTTAAAATTATGCACTATCATTGTTTGTTGGAATGCTTTGAATTCGGAATAGATTTTGCATGTGAAAATCTGTCAAAAAAAAAATCTGCACATGTGTATATATTTAGCATCTTTTAAATTGGAATGGAAATACATGTATGATTGTGTAAAAATCACACTTTGAGTAATTACGTTGGGATACTTGATCGAGAGTTAATGTACATGCCTCATTGAGATTGAAAATCCTGCACTATTCAGGAGCTTGAGTGTCATCACTTGCTTAAAGTATTTATTTTCATGTAAATCAAGAAGATAAAATGTTGCACTATGTATTTGCTAGTGAGATTGTTGATTTGAGATGGGACTAACATCAACTGATAATTCTGCTTTATTAGTATACTTAAATGAATTGCATGATTAAGTTGAATGCTAGTTCTTCTCTTCTTAGAGTGTTAGGCAACCCAACAAGACCAACACTTTCGTTTTTTTCCGCTTTGGTATTTTAAATGCATGTTCACTTTCTCATTTTTGGGGTTTAGGGAAGAATGTAGAAAATGGGTATGGAAGGGTTGATGAATTTAATTACACGTTTGTAAAAAGTGTGTTTATATGTGAATGTTTGTGGATTTGTTGGAAATTCATGTATTAAATGTGTTGCCCTTCCTTTTAGCATGTTAAAATCCTTGAGTTTGAGCTTTGATTTTTATTGAGAATGGCTTGGAATGAAAGGATATTTAGGTAAGAGTTGAACTAAGGGGCCTAAGAACAAAAGGTATCAAATCTGTCCAAAAACATAATCT